>JALIGW010000001.1:131417802-131580302 GCA_023053685.1 Diadophis punctatus similis | reverse complement strand
TAAAATCCCCCCCAAAATCGAAAAAAAATCAAAAAAATTCAGGAAAAAAATGGCGGCGCTCAGGGACCGGCACCGGGATGATGACGTCACCAGCGGGCCACTACCGGTGCGCCGTACCGGACCGCACCGGGAGGAACCCACTACTGGTTCCCAACCTTTTTTTGGCCATGCCCCACTAAGCATCTCTAAAATCCTGATGCCCACCCCCAGGGGTGGGTTCCAAATTTTTTATTACCACTCTGTGGGCGTGGCTTATTTTGTGGGCATGGCTTGATGGTCATGTGACAGTGGGCATGGCTTCATGGCCATGTGACTGGGTGGGAGTGGTTTGGCAGTCATGTGACTGGGTGGAGTGGCTTTGCAGTCATATGACTGGGTAGGGGGTTGCTGGGTGGTCATGTGACTGGGTGGGTGTGGCCAACTTGCCGTCACTCACGTCAATGGTTAGGGTTCTGGTCCGAACCAGGAGGAACCCACCCCTGCACCCGTGACATATAATTCTTACTATTCAAAAAGTGAACTCCTATTCATGCAGAGGAAGCCTAAAAGGCCATTAACTTGGTTTAAACAAGGTTCCAATTGCCCCCATTAAAAATCAAATTACCCCCCTGTGGGGTGTGGGCACCACATTGGGAACCGCTGGTCTAGATCAAGAGGTGCCATCTTGTTAGGAAGCCCCACTTCCTTATCAATGCAAATGTTCTTTGATGTCTAATAGTGTCAAAGGTGATCTGGAAGTTGTTTGAGGTTTTGGTCTTTTTTTAAAAAAATCAACATTTTGGGAGGCCTTACAATGTGAGCAACGAGAAATATCCATTCCAACTTTCCTTCTGGAATCTCATTTATGTCCAATTTATATTCCTCTGACATTGATTAAAGTAGCCTGTCCAACTGAAAAGGAGAAAGAGGACGATAAATATCTAATGAAAGCTAATAATATAGAACAATAGAAAATGGGTTAGACTAACTTTCATGAGGCTGATTCATCAAACATTTCAAGAATGCTGGCTGGGAATTGAGGAAGGCTGGAACAGATTGAGGAGGATTGAATTTAGAATTTATTAATAACATTTGAAAGGTGATTTTTTTTTGAAGTTACTTAGTGAAATACATAACTACAGGTAGTCCTCGAATTATGATCACAACTAGGCCCAACATTTCTGTTGTTATGCAAAACATTTATTAAGTGAGTTTTGCCCCATTTTATAACCTTTCTTGCCACAGTTGTGAAGTGAATCACTGCAGTTTTTAAGTTAGTATCATGGTTGTTAAGTGAATCTGGTACATCACATCGTGACCGGCTGTAAGCTGAGGGCATATATCGTCCAGTATCTGATTTTTTAAAATATAAACGATGCTGCGATTCAATGGTTAGATGGCCTGGACATTGAACATAGATCTTTTTCATATTTATATTTTATTGTGTTTTACTAATCTAGGTGAAATGTTAAAATATATTGCTAGTCCATGTATGATATATCATATACTAAATAAATAAATAAGTGAATTTTGATCATGTGACCACAGGGATGCTGCAGTGGTTGTAAGTGTGAAAAACAGTTATAAGTCACTTTTTTCAGTGCTGTTGTAACTTTGAATGGTCACTAAATGAACTGTTGTAAGTCGAGGCTTACCTGTATAACATAAACTATCATAAAACCAAGATCCATCTTTCCTTCCTTCCTTCCTTCCTTCCTTCCTTCCTTCCTTCCTTCCTTCCTTCCTTCCTTCCTTCCTTCCTTCCTTCCTTCCTTCCTTCCTTCCTTCCTTCCTTCTTTCCCTCCCTCCTTCCTTCTTTTCATAGGTGCAATCATTTCCCCCCCTTCCCTTCTGGTCCTGTCCCATTGCTTTCCATAAGGCATATAATTTTTATGAGAGATATACTGTAGTTTCCATAGGCTTCTTTCTATGAGGGACAAGTATCAAGATAATTAAATAACCCAGGATATGCATATTCTTGGCCAGTTTTCTACCCTGTTTTCCTCCCCAGCTTGGCTGGAGCACAGATTGGAGAATCAAGTGAAAGATGTTGCTCCCATTATCAAATCTACAGGGAATGCAGAGTTGCTCCCTAAGTATATACAGAAAATATGATTGGTTTTTTAAAAACCAATTTTTAGTGAAGTTTAGAAATACAACAATAAAAAACTAATACTGAGAAAAATATAAAAAGTAAAAAGTTCAGAAAAAAGGGAGAGAAGGCAAAGGATGTGTGTGTGTGTATACACACACATACATACTGACACATAACACACACAAATAAAATTAGAAAGAAATGGCTTCCCTTTTATCAAAACATCTACAAACATTTTCAGTAACTACATACTTTCTCTAACATTTGACCAAGGATCTAGTCATCCCATATGTCATCCTTTATCCATTAGCAAATAATAAAGCCCCATCATTTGACCTTAATCAGTAATACTCCATTAACAGTTACCAGAAATTAATTAATTAAATACACATGCACACACACACACACACACACACACACACACTTTAAACAAGTATAGTATTGTAATATTATAGTGGTTAGCAGCAATGACCGCTAGGAGACACTATACAACCAAGTTTCCTTATTGTTTGAACTTCTCAAGCAAGTTTTTAGAGAGCTGCCTTTGGCTTGGAAGTAGGCAACTTGTGAGTTGGGTTATGGATGCCAAGCTGCCTCAAACTGAACATCAGGGGAAGGCAGGTTGAACTCTTCCCCTAACTAACAGTCTGTGAGACTCCACCACCAACTCCATGGAGTCAAGGGAGGCTGGTTTAGTAGCGACAAACCCAACCGCACCATAGAACCCAATTCAAACAAAGGATTTTATACTTAACTGTCTATGGACACAGTCTCACAAAAAGCCATTACAATTTTTTTACCATCCCCCCATCCTCACACTCAACTATATAGTTACATACCCATCTCCAGTATCAGACCACAACACCCCCTAGCTGCTTCTGCTTTCAACCTCTCATTACCCCTAGCCATGCCTGGCTACTGTGGGTTACCCTGTCACACATCCTACATCCCAACACAATTCACTTTGCCCTGATAGTCCCAAACTATTGAGTCAGCTGTTTGGACCTTTCCAGTTGTTTCTCACAGTCCCCAGTCCAGCCCATGTCCAGCCTAACAATCTGGCAGATAGTCCAGCAGCAGGCAATCTCAGCTGGTGGTAAACTGATCTTGGGTGAAAGAGAACCTTGATTGCAGAAAATACGACTTCTGCAATAGAGTAGTAAATGTCTGGAACACTTTACCTGATCCTATTGTTAGTTTCTCTAACCCCCATACCTTTTACCTTAAACTGTCTACCGTGGACCTTACACGTTTCTTAAGAGGTCCCTAAGGGGGTGTGCATAAGTGCACCAACATGCCTACGGTCCCTGTCCTACTGTACCCATTTGTATGTACTCATTTTATGTGTTTATGGCTATGTTTTGCTTCTTTATATCCATTTATTTGTGCCATTTTTTCATGTGTCCTGTTTCTTTGCACTTGTTGACAAATAAATATTTAAATAAATAAAATAAATAAATAAACCTGGGGGAAGACAGATCTATCTTTGGGCAGAGCAAAGAGTCAGACCAATAACAACCTGTCAGGCACGAAATATCATGTCCACACATGAAGGTCCAATTAAACTGATTTATTGTGACTCATGCCTATGTACAGGAATATTCTCAACTAACAGTTGCTAGGAGTTAGATAAGGATCCATGTAATTTAAGATTGGTTGGATTTAGCCCCCTTGTAGCTATGTAGGGATTCTAGGCTGGCTCCTCTTTAAACTCTGTCCCCAGGTTCTGCCACTTCTACACAACCTCAGCTTAGCCTGCTACTACTGCCCAGGCTTCTCACTGCTATGTCTTAGAATGTTCTTTTTTAGGGGTCCAGCATGCCTTGGATGCCAAAGTCTTGTTACTATATTTCTTTTTCTGGAGAGTCTCCAGCTGACAATCATGTGCCAGTCATGGTTAATACCCTTCTGTACAATCTAAAATCTATCTCCATGCAGCCAGGAGGCTGGCATCCAACTTCTGATACCACCACACAACAGGTCTCTCAACTCCAACCTCTACCTGGAAGAGCCACAGCCAAGTGCTCTCTACAGAGTTCAAATCTATGCCGACACCATCACAAGTATGCCATTAGCGTCAATATTCTCAGATCTGCTGCCCCCACAATATCACAGACAATTAACACTGAATCCCCCCAGGCACCATTCTTGGGGGAAAAAAATTACAAAACAAACACATTTTTGTTCTTATATCTTTGAATGTTATATCCCAACATGTCCAATGTGGCGGTTGAATGTTCAACTGCTTAAGCAGCATTCCAAAGTGAATTGTGTCACCTGTACAGGTCCAAAGTGAGTAAACCAGCCACCTGTAAGCCACTGAACATCCATCATTCTGACAAATGTGATATCTGCGCCAAAGATCATTGGAAGGTCAGCTTGAGTTTCTCACTGCAGATATTCAATTCCAAATGTTTCCTCAACTCTGGTGCCATAGTCTTTCATAGTCTTTGTCTTATTAATTGGGAGATGGAAACTAGATAAAGTGTGGCAGGCTCTAGAGCAGTGGTTCTCAACCTGGTGGTCGCGACCCCTTTGGTGGTTGAACGACCCTTTGACAGGAGTCGGGAGACTTCGCCTGGATACCGCCATTTGGGTTCTTTTACCCTCTGCACATGCGCAGAATGCTTTGCGCATGTGCAGAGGGTAAATGAACCCAAATGGCGGCGGCGGGGCGGGGGTTGTGGCGGCGGGCGTGGTGGCATGGTGGGTCACGGTGGGGGCGCAGGGGCAAGGCACAGGACACGGCATTAGGAAGGTTGAGAACCACTGCTCTAGAGCAAGGCAGGTAAGGATGAACTTGTAGAATGCTGAATGATTTTCAATAGTTTAGCTTGGATTTCTTATGGTTCACAAATGCTTTATAATGGCAATAATAATAGTAATAATATAAACATGCCAAATCCAGTCTAAACATCTCTCTGACAATGCAGTGAATCAACAACAACTCAGCCAAAGCATATTGCTGAAAAGAGAGATTTCAAAATTCTAAAATTTCAAATTTCAAAATTCTAAATACAGTAGAAACTTCGGTCATGAACACTTCCAACCACGACCAAGTCGGGTTCCGACCAAAAAACTCACAATGTATTTATTTTTTGCGGCTGATTTCCCCTTCTGTGCCATTTTTTTTGTAAGTGCCAAATTTCCAAAATTAGGCTCGGGTCACGACCAAATCGGTTTGCGACCAAAGTTATGGAACAAATTATGGTTGTGACCAGAGGTTCTACTATATATGAATTTACATATGGCTTTCATTAGTAGATTTTTTTTGTTCTTGTAAAAAAATGATCCCAGGATCCCTTATAATGAATCATATGGAAGATTCTGCAAGTCAGAAACAGCTCTGGGTTAATAGTTATACAGTGATCCCTCACTATATCGCGGTTCACCTTTCACGGTCTCGCTGCTTCACGGATTTGCATCGTGCATTGTGTTCTGCATTCTGATTGGCTAAACAGTCTCTCCTGGATGTCGGCATCTGCGTTCTTTTGCCCTCTGCGCTTGCGCAAAGCGTTCTGCTTGCGCAGAGGGCAAAAGAACGCAGATGCCGGCATACAGGCGGGCGGGGGAAGCGGGCAGGGTAAGCCCCGCACCGCGAACACCACCAGGTTGTTGGGCTGTGCGGCGACCAACAGGTAAGAGCGAACCGGGAGGATTTCACCCATGGTTCACTCACGTGTATTTATTTGTTAAACAAATGCTTGGGCCTGTAAAAAGGTTTTGTTTTTTGGTTTCAATGTATTATGGAGTATTTCATTGTATAATAATTGTAAAAAAAATAAAGGTTACTGCTTCACGGATTTCGCCTGTCACGGGTTCTTTTTGGAACGTAACCCCCGCGAAAAACGAGGGTTCACTGTATACCAACAGTCTCCTTCTCTAAGAATATATTCTAATATTATCACTAGTTAGCTTTTGATTAAGATCAAATGTATGTATATTTTAAGGCTGAATTGAGAAAGACTTGTGCAAAAGAGGTCTTCCCTACAAAATAAAATTATAAAAGAATAGAAAACAAAAATAAAATAAAATAGAAAACAAACAAAATTTCCCTCCCAATATATTCTACCTTCTAGTTTTATTGAGTCCTTAGGGAGTAGGGCGGCATAGAAGAATGTCCAAATAAATAAATATTCACAATCTTGAGTGGGTTTATATGTGTTTCCATACAACTCTTCCCAATGGCCAATAGGATATTCCTATGACTCCTTGTATCTTGAAGCCACTGCTGAATATTGTCGGAACCAATGTCAAGATTAAGCTTTTATAGCACTTTTGAATAGGTATTGAATATTTAAGGCAATGAGGCTTAAAACCTTAATAGTACTTGTTACTTGGAATATAGCTGCTATTTCAATGCTTTATTATCTCAGCTCTATTTAGTGGCTAGTAAATTAGACAAGGAAAAATGGTTATCACTTTTATGGAATCCTGCCATATATACTAGTCCATGGTCAAAATACTAGACCCCTGTTTAGCTTCACTTTGAGTTTATAAAGGATCATCAATTTCATCTTATTAGCTTTGGTAGGAACTCCTATTTTGCTGGTGATTTTAGAAACAACATTTACAAGCAACCTTTCCGAACCAATGTTAAAATGAATAATGCATTGTTAGGTGAAATTGCTGTATTTCAGTGTTCTCTTTCAGGGGCTGGAACTCTTTTATCTTACTAAACCTAAAAAGAGTGCCATTAGTCATTCTGGATTAAGAAGAATTATGGTAAGGGAGTTTAAAAAAAAATTGGTGGTGGTTTTCTTTTGTGGGAATGTTGTATCAAAATGTTTGCTGATTAAATTGTGTTCAGCTATAGTATATATAAAGGAATTTGAGGAAGTTCCATACTAAAAGATATACATGGGGGTAGCTGACTATGTTATGCAGAAAAATAGCTACCGTATTTTTCGGAGTATAAGACGCACCGGAGTATAAGACTTAGTTTTGGGGGAGGAAAACAAGGAAAAAAGGCCTCTGCTTCCCAGCAATTTGCCAAACAGCAAACAGTACAGATGATATACACTGTTTGCTGTGTATTTCTGTGCATGTGTGCCTGACCCATAGAAATAGCAAAGAATTTGAGAAATGTACATTATGCCAGAACGTTTTCTTAAATGTAGTCACACTAACTCCTCCCAATTATTTAAATAGATCTACTCCAAACATGACTAAGTCAGCGTTTAACTCAGATGCCTTATCTTAATACTGAACAGGACACTGTTACATTTCAGATTATACTTTTACAGATCTTTAAATTTGATGTGGCTTTCTGGAAGTATACATTCTCTGCTATTTAAAAGAAGATATAAAAGCACTGGGCCTCTTCAGAGCAAGCATTTATTTTAAAAAGCTTCTTCATTTTGTTAAGTTGTCTAGAACAATAATAAAGCAGTCTTTAAAAAATAAGTCTAATAATTTGAACACTCTACAAACATTTATAGTTATTGACTTACCTCTTTGCAGTTTCAGCAGTCCAACATTGCCAGCAGTCTATTTCCCAGCAATTTGTCTCCTTGCAGCTACCGTAGTTAGTTTCATTTTAGCACATGGCTTGCAAGCCTCAGTCAGCTGTGGGTCGGGAGGCAGATAATCACTTCCTTGTGCTAATCAGGCTCTGCCATGTTTGCTGCAACGAGGTAAATTGCTGGGAGGCAGAGACCAAAGGGTGCGGGTGGCTGGGTGGGGCTACATTTGGTGTATAAGATGCACCCAAGTTTTCCCCCACTTTTTTGGGGGTAAAAAGGTACGTCTTATACTCCGAAAAATTCGGTAGTTACTATAGTTATACAGTTACTACTGATTGTTTAGCCTCTTTAAAAAAAAGGATTGATTGAGAAATCAGATGGTATGGAGTAGTAAGCGAGTACATGAAACACTACTTTAAGTTCTTTTATTTCCATTTATTTGTTAAATTTATTTGCTGCCTATCTCACCATGGGGTGCTCACAACCATAAAAAAGAAGAAAAGGAAAGAGTGTAAACAGAAATAAAACAATAAAACAATAAAATAAACAATGAAAAAGAACACAATGAGAATACAACAAAAAGATAACAAAAAGAACGACAGGTGGAGAGCAGAGAGTAAGGGAGGGAGATGGAGTATTTGTGTTGCAGTACAAGAACATTACTTCATTGCTTCCATTTCTGGAGAAAAAAGTAGGAATCACAAACTTCTGATTCTTTCCTTTATTTGGGTCCAATCCAGTGGTGGGTTGCTGCCGTTTCGGACCGGTTCGCCCCTACCAGTGGCAGAAATTTGCCCCCGCTTGCCGAACCGGTAGTGATGGCCGGCTGGCCACGTCCCCAAACCGGTCCTCTGGTCGCCGCTCCTTGAAAGCGGCTGGTAGAGAACCCTCTGCGCATGCGCAGAGGCTTCTGCGCATGCACAGAGGCTCATTTCTGCATTGTGACGCAGGTGTGCGCGCTCGCTTCGCTCGTGTGCGAGCGCAAAACGCGCACTTCTGACACTATGCGAACCGGTAGGGAAGGTAAGTAGAACCCACCCCTGGTCCCTTTCCTACAGCTTTATGGAAATTGTACCTCTCTCACAAAAAGTAAAAGGCCTGAGGAACCTTGTCCCTCCCCCTCTGTAATACAGAAAAGAACTGGGCGAATTGTGATGCTGCTATTTTACAAAAGGCAAACCTGTTAATCGTGTAAAAGCTGCATGAAACCTAATCGCGCATCTACATTCTGTGGGAATGTCAAGGTTACCTACTGTAGAGGCACTGATATGATAGCTTCTTTCCATTTCATTCTTAGGGTCCTAACTTTCATAGGATGAGCGTTGGTGATTTTTACACTAACATTTGTGATTTGAGGCATGACACGGAAGATAGCTCTGCAGGCAATGTTTTCAGAGCAGATGATGGCTGGCCAATAAGAAATTGTTGCTTAAAACACAGGCTAGGGTTCCTCCTGCTTCTGGAAGCTAGAAAATTCAGTAGTTTCCATTTCATCCAGCTGTTTCAAGTTTGGTAGTATATAATATATATTAGGACTGAAACTCTCATAATTCTCAGTTAACCCAGGGAAACACCGTTCTTGCTATAAAAATATGGAAACTCCGATCCAAACAAATCAAAACGAGACCAAGTTAGAAAAGGGCTGCATTAATCTGCTGCTGATAAAGCCATCAATTCAAACATTTAACTTTATATATTTTCTTTGTAAATTCCCTTCCTTATATATTTCCTATAACATAGATTGAAAATTCTTGTAGCGTGTAGGTTATGTGCTGCTTTGCTCCGTGTAGTGTTTCTGTTAATACACATCTGAATTATTCAAATGTATCAGATGTCTGCTTATTTTCACATTTCAGACCTTGAGTTCCTTAGAAAGGGGCATAGCTTATTCCTGTTTTTCTGTGCTCTTGTAATGCAAGCCGATAAAGCTGGCAGCAATGGCTGTAACATGGTTTGAACTGGGATAATGTAACAATTATTACTCCATACTCTCCTTTTTTGTAATTTAAGCAGCAGATGATGTCTGGTTTTGCTAATTATACATATAGTTCTCGACTTACAACCATTCCTGAAATGACCGTTGACTACTGCAGCATTCCCCTTGGTCACATGATCAAAATTCAGCACTTGGCGACTGGCATGTACTTGTGACGGCTGCACTGTCCCGGGGTCATGTGATCACCATTTATAACCTCCCCAGCTGGCTTCTAACAAACAGAGTGAATAGGGGACACCAGATTCATTTAAAACCACATGATTCCCTTAACAACGGCAGTGATTTGCTTAACAACCGTGGCAAAAAAAAAAGGTTATAAAAAGGAGTGCAACTCACTTAACAAGTATCTTGCTTAACAATGGAAATTTTGGGCTCAATTGTGGTTGTAAGTTGAGGATTGCCTGTACTTGGTTTAATGTGTAATGGCTGTGAAAGGTAGTCATATTCAAAATCCGTTGGCCCAATTTATAGTAAAATGTGGATCTTTTTTACCACAAAATGCTGTCTCTTCATCTCAGTATATATTTTAGCCAAAAGGCTAGGCCAGGGGTCGGCAACCTGTGGCTCTGAAGCCACATGTGGCTCTTTCATCCTTCTGCTGCGGCTCCCTGTTGCCCGTTGGCTCCACAATTGATAGGGCTTTCGGTTAGGACAGATAGAGGAAAAAGGATGCCATGCTAGGAGGAGACTCTATGGTGAGGGAACCGGACTGGTTGGCAGAGGAAAAAGGATGCTGTGCTAGAGGAGACTCTATGGGGGGGGGGGAAGGAACTGTACTTCCGGTCGGCAGAGGAAAAAAGGACACCCCATTAGGAGGAGACTATGGTGGGGGAACAGGACTTCCGGTCGGCTCCAGAATTGAATGGGGGGGCTTCTGGTTAGGACTTTTGTGGCTCTTTGAGTGTTTAAGGTTGCTGACCCCTGGGCTAGGCTAAAACATCTGGCATATTTTTTTGTCTGTGCAAGAAATACTGAATATCAATATAAGATGACCTCTACTGGATCAAATCCAGGTTCCTCCAGTGGCAGTTTTCCTAGCTTAACCCCATCTGGAGGTGTGGAGACTTCAACTTTTAGATTTGCTAAGTGTGTTTTGGCTGAGGGTGTTTTGGAAATGCAGTCCCAATACAGTTGAAACAGATGGATAAGAAGTGGCAGTGAACTTTTCTATTTTCCTTGCTTTTTTCTAAGCCGGCATCCATCATAAATCCCTTCCCTAATCTTCTAAAACAAATCCATTTCACTCTGCTATTCCTATTGACTGACCCCTGAAATCACATAAGATACATTATACAAATTCTGAAGTCCTGTATTCAGTTTACGCGAGTACGGTCCATGTTGGCTGAACTTCCCCTTTGCCCAGTATGAACTCAGACTAAGGCTGGAGAAGACTTAGTGCTTAAGATGTCTTCTCTAGATATATAGCAAGATAACCTTGGCCATGGTGGATTCTGGTCTTTCACAAATTTATCATCTTTAGTTTTCTATAGGTGGAAAATAATTATGTGCATGCACACACGCGCACACAAATAACTTTAAGCTGAGGGACTGAGAGACATCAGGTTCTTTGGAATAAATTTTTGTCTATTGTATGTTCTTTTTTTTTAAAGCAAATTGGAAATTAGGGGACTATGCTCTATGCCAGTGATGGCGAACCTTTTTTCCCTCGGATGCCGAAAGTGCATGCGCATGTGCTATTGCGCATGTGTGAGTGCCCACACCCATAATTCAATGCCTGGGGAGGGCAAAAACGGCCTCCCCCGCTCCCCCGGAGGGCCTCTGGAGGCCGGAAATGGCCTGTTTCCCAACTTCTGGTAGGCCTGGTAGGCCCATTTTTCATCCTCCCCAGGCTCCAGAGGCTTCCCTGGAGCCTAGGGAGGGCAAAAACACCCTTACCAGTCCCCCCGGAGGCCCTCCGGAAGCCGAAAACGCCCTCCCAGAGCCTCCATGCGAGCCAAAAATCAGCTGGCCGGCACGCACATGCGCGCTGGAGCTGAGCTAGGCAATGGCTCGTGTGCCAGCAGATATGGCTCCGCGTGCCACCTGTGGCACCCGTGCCATAGGTTCGCCACCATGGCTCTATGCCGTTCAGAGCTGGTTGATTGGAGCAGCCTATAAATCCCTAACACACAGTATAGATAGTCCTCAACTTACAACCATTTGTTTAGTGACTGTTCGATGTTATAACGGCCGTGAAAAAAGTGACTTATGACCGCTTCTTCACACTTATGACCTTTGCAGCATCCCCAAGCTCATGTGATCAAAATTTGGATGTTTGACAACATATTTATGACAGCTGCAGTATCCTGGGGTCATGTGATCATCTTTGATGAGCTTCTGACAAGCAAAGTCAATGAGGGAGCCAGATTCACTTAAGAAATGCACTACTAAATTAACAATCGCAGTGATTCACTTAATAACTGGGGCAAAAAAGGTCATAAAGTGGGGCAAAACTCACTTAACAACTGTCTGCTTAGCAACAGAAATTGTGGTCGTAGGTCGAGGACAACCTGTAAATACATAAGCAGCCAAACAATTTCCTTCGGTCTTTTGTGTCCCTGTGCTTGATACGGATTGTTTCTCCCACCCACTAAGGAGAAACCTGCTATCTTCTCCTTATATTTTTTTCCCCACCAGCTCAGTCAGGTCTAGCTAAAGATTAAAATCTCCTTCTGTGCAGAAACCTTTCAATACTTCTGACTTTTGAACTGATTAGAATTTCATTTCTCACAGTAATCTTTTTTTTTAAAAAGCCAGTCACCTATACGTAACAACTATGGATGGAGAGAAAATGGATTGGAAGAAGGAGACATTCATTAGCAAGTAAGTGTATGGGGATTAGAAGAGTCTGTCTGGCTCACAAAGCAGAAATGGCATTTAGTATCTGAGTCTCCTTCTAGACAAAATTAGCAAATGCTGCAGTGAAGTTTAAAGCCTGCTGGTCGCAAAATTGGAAATTGGTTTCCTGGGGCTCTCTGTAAACTCTTCATTACTTTACTCAATCATGCTTCATTAGCAAGTTAACAGACAGAATACCACTGCACATTGGGATTTGTTCACGCGCCAGCCCTTCCGTCTCCTTGAACGTCATTTAAAACTTGAATGTCCCAGCAGATTCGACATGGTGTGTCCACCGGCATCGTCTCCTCTGGCTTCAGCATGGGCAGCTTGCAGATCATGGCCACTCAACCTCCTGAAGATCATCAGGTGCTTTTTAGCCTGTTTGGTTAACCAGAGAGTTTAATTCAAAGGGATTGTGGTGGTATTGACACACAGTCTCCAAAAGCTTCCGGAAGGAAAGGAGAATGGGCAAGAGGTAAGAATGGACCATTGATGTCTCATGTTAACTTCATCCTGACAGACGTCATAGCCAGATCTCCCTCACATCCAATCATTCGAAAATGGCGGGGTAAAATACTTCAGCTTCATATATGTTTTTATTCCAACTTCTGAATGACTTTTACTGACTCACATTCAGTTATATTTTTCATGTTTCGTGCTGGCAATAAAGGATGAATGTTAAGACCAAACAAGTAAGCCGGTCTTCTTCCATGTTCAATTCAAGGTGATGGTTGTGACCTGTAAAGCCTTACATGGATCCCATTGTATCCTCCAGTCCCATCTGGCCAGACAGGGAATATTGTAGCCACAGAATCCAACTGACAGGGTCCAGGAGGGAGAACCTTCTCTGCTGTGGCCCCCCTCCCTCTAGAAAACTCTCCCTCTGGAGGTGAGGCAGGCCCCGCTCTCCTGGCCTTCTGGAAAGCTGTGAAAGCATGGCTCTGCAGCTTTACATGGGGCCCGTAAAGGAGCATGCAGCCATGGGGCTGGTTAGCACCCTGAAAGTCCTCCCTCTGCCTCTTAATCAATTGTTAACATTCCTTGCCTCTTTTAATTCTACATAGTGTTTTTATGCTTTTAATATTTTATTGTATATTGACCAGAGTCTCTCTGTGAAAGAGATGGACAGTTTTTCATTAGGATGTACTTATTGAAATCTTGGGCTTAGACAACTTAGAGCTACGTCGCCTTAGATCTGATCTAAATGTAGTTCATAAAATCATCTGCCACAATGTCCTACCTGTCAATGAATACTTCAGCTTCAACTGCAACAATACACGAGCACACAATAGATTCAAACTAAATGTAAACCGCTCGAAACTCGATTGCAGAAAATATGACTTCAGCAACAGAGTGGTCAATGCCTGGAATGCACTACCTGACTTTGTGGTTTCTTCCCCAAACCTCCAAAACTTTAACCTTAGACTGTCTACTGTTGACCTCACCCCATTCCTAAGAGGTCTGTAAGGGGCGTGCCTAAGCGCACCATCGTGCCTACAGTCCCTGCCCTCCTGTCCTATTGTCTAAATTTACCTATACATACTTTGCTTTTGTTTATGTTTATATCATACCTGTTATCTTGTACACGTGTTGACAAAATAAATAAATAAATAAAAATAAAATATATCTTTTGCCCAATTGGCAAAAGAAAGCTCAAGATCGTATTGGTTGGAAATATGTGGAAATGGCCTGCAGTGGATAGACAATGGCTAGAATGATGATACTTATATCTTACACTATATTATAATTTATTTATTTGGCCAAGTATGGTTAAACATACAAGGATAAAAAATAAAACAAATAATTCCCTCTCCTGCTCTATATATTGATTTGATTTTAATGTGCATGGCAATAGCAATAGCATTTAGACTTATATACTGGGTCAGCTCCAGCGAGCCCATCGGCCCAGAGCTGCCATTCGGGGGTGGGGGAGTGGCAAAACGCTACGCCTGTCAGCTGGGAGCGTCTGCAAACAGTGGAGAGCCGGAATTGCCATCAAAGCTGGCAGGCACGCCCCCATCAGCTGTGGAGCGGAGGCAGCTGCGGGGTTCGTCTCCATGCCATTTGGGATCACCACCAATGCCAGCAGACACGCCCCATCAGCTGTAGCACGGCGGCAGTCATGTGGGGAATCCCCGCGCCGGGGATGGGAGCACTATTCACCAACTGATGATTTCCCTTCCCAACTGAACTGATTGCAAAATGCCAGGAACCCTGAGGACGGCTTCCCCTGAGCGTTTGCCTGCATGCTGGGCACGGCTCGGCTTTATTTACTTATATGCACCCTGGGTCACATGGTGCTGGGAGGAAATGCACACAAGGGACGGGAGAGGGTTGTGTAAAGGTGGAGGGGAGCCACGGATGTTAGCTCTGACAATCTATTCATTGCCATTGTGCTTTTTTGGTCAGTTCATGCCAAAGAAGATAAACTACTTTCAAACCTCATCTGTGTTTGTTTTGTTCCTTTCTCTTCGGAACCTGACATACTGCTTCATAGTGCTTTACAGCCCTCTCTAAACGGTTTACAGTCAGCATATTGCCCCCAACAATCTGGGTCCTCATTCTACTGACCTCGGAAGTTTGGAAGGCTGAGCCTGTCAGGATCGAACTGCTGGCATTGGGCAGAATTAGCCTGCAATACTGCATTCTAACTACTGCGCCACCATGGCTACCTATTTGGCCATAGTGACTCTGTGTGGCTAACAACATATAAAAATATGATGTATATCATATTTCTTGCAGCTTGAGAATATGTATAGAGGTCTTAGAATCTCAATATTCTTTGCTTAAAATATGAAGTTAAACTCTGACAAAGATATTCTTGGCAATGTTGGAGATGCATACACATTGTTAGGGTTATGAGACTGGGGCACTATGGAAATTTGATTAATTCACTCACAAACATATATACATACATAAATATTCCAACATGTACTGACTAATCTACTATGATTCACTGCCAACATACATTATCTAGTTTCGCTTTAAAATATGCCAAGTTGTCATTATCTGACTCATCCAAACTTGCTCTGGTGAAAATATTTAGTGATTCATACATTGTTTTGTTCCTATTATTTTTACTTCTTGTCTGACTGTAAGTCAAGTTTCTTGCATTTTTACTGGGATAGCTAATCTTGTGGTAGCAATTAGTTTTTCTTTTCTTTTTTTAACGATTCCTGGGTTTGTTACCTTTTGTAACTATATATTCCTTTATCAGTTAGCTTCCAAAAATGTACTTATCATTTTCCTTTTTAGAGAAAGGACATCAGGCTCCAGATTTTCAAACCCTTAAATGCTTTTATGTGAGCAAATGAAGGCTCCAAGCAAGATTTTGTTATTTTTCTACAGTATGCTACTGTCCTAAATGTTGCATACTGATTAAATGTTTTCAATGACACTATTGGTATGCACTTATTCTGTTCATATATATTTAGCTTGGGTTTATTTTTTTTGCTCTATGTCTGTATTTACATTAAATTGTGAATAGGTGTTATGTACTGCCATACGTGGTACTGATTTGCATGACCGCCACTGATTGGCTAATCTATCGTCGGGAGAAATAAACTGCTGTCAGTGGCTAGACGGCTACAGGGGAATCCCTTAAAAGCGGCTTCCCTGCAGCCTGCTGGCAGTCCGTATTACTTCTAGCTAAGGAGAAATAAAGGTGCTGAACAGTTCCTACATCTCGCCTCTTCATTCCGTGCAAATCCAGCAAGTTGAGAGCATATTTTGACTTCACAAGAACATATGTATACATATGTTCTCATTGCTTATTATGGCTGATATGTTGCTGTCCTAGGATAATCCTCATCTGGATGTTGTATCCAAAATTGTTTAGCTGGGGAGGTCAAAGTTCTTCAGTCCACCTGAGGGGGGGGGAGAGACTCTCTTGTTTTCCTTGGCCAAAACTCAAACTACACAGAAACTAATTCAAACTTGTAAGACATCTTAAGAACCAAATGGTTAATGTTGGGTAGTCTTACGTTTCTTACTAATTAAAATTTCCCTTCCAAATGATGCAGAGAAATGTGAAAAAATGAGAAAGGTAAAAGAACAAATTACAGCAGAATCCCAAATACTTTTTTTAAATTCAAAAGCAAAGATAAACTCATAGATGGCTTTTCAAATTTGTCATTTTGAAGATCTTTAATATCCTTAAGATAATTGCGTAAGGAATTGCTGTGTAAGTGATTAGAAAGTGAGTTAGCAAACTCAGTGTCTTTTAAAATGCTCTTCCACAGCTGAGACAATGATAGTTTGCCTATCACTATGCCTTGTCACTATCCTGCAGTCTCCTCACAAGGTCACAGGGGTGGGATTCTACCGGTTCGGACTGGTTTGGGCGAACCGGATGCTCCGACGATCAGCTGGGAGCAAACCGGTTTGCTCCGATGATCAGGTCAGCCTGCCCGCCCCTGCGCTTTACTGACCTATATCTTCTCATCTGAATCACGCGGCAGAGCAGATTGCTGCGCCTCAGCTGTGTTTCTCCCCAGCAGTAACGTGGAAGGTAAGTTTTTGTAAAACTGCGCACGTGTACGCAGCAAAGTGCACAATCACCGAACTGGTTGTTAAACCGGCAGGATAACACCCCTGCACAAGGATCAGTTATCTGGAACACTAATGGGCAATTTCCCTTCCTCTCCTTATCCAGAGAGGTCCCATGGGGCCAGTCTACTCTCTACTCCTTCAGTCTTAGCCATGTTTGTCAACTCCACTCACTCAGAGATGTCTTAGCTTGCCATTTTCTTCACCCAGAGAACCAACAATTCCTGATTTTGCCTGATGCAGAAATATCAGAACGTAGATTTTGTAGAATTACTGGAAAATACAAAAAGGACTGTAAGACAAAGGAAACAACTAAAGCAGAAATATATTAGACAAATCTAAAAGTTGACCTGGATAAAGACTTTTTATTGGGGGATCCAATCTTGGTCGGTCAATGGGACCAGAGGTTTTGCCTTCTGAGTTTTTGGACTTGTGCTGGAGCCCATCTTCAGGGAACTTCTCTGGGACTGAAATGTTAATGATTCATGGATTTACATATAGATAAAGGATGGGTTATGGAAAGAAGAGATACTTGCATGTAAAGTTATTGGGGTTGAAAGAATCATTAAGTTTGTAGTTGTGATGAAAAGTGGAAGGTTCTTTAAATATTTCTTTTTTCTTTCTTTTGTATCCCTTTTATTTTCTTTTTTCTTACTTTCTCTTCTTTTAGAGTTTAGTCTGTTTTCTTTTTTACTACTGTTATTAAAACTTTCAAGAAAATTTTCAAGAAAAAAAATTACAGTAGAAGCTGTTGTCTTCCTGCCTGGACAACTTGTTAAGAAAACAGCTGCTCAAAGAATCTGTAACATAGAAGCTCATAGAGACACATAATAGAATAGAATATAATTTTTTATTGGCCAAGTGTGATTGGACACACAAGGAATTTGTCTTGGTGCATATGCTCTCAGTGTACATAAAAGAAAAGATAAGTTCGTCAAGAAACATAAGGTACACTTAATGATAGTCCAGGTACAAATAAGCAATCAAATCATATTAGGAACCAGTCAATATAAATTGTAAGGATACAAGCAACAAAGTTACAGTCATATAGTCATTAGTGGGAGGAGATGGCTGATGGGAACGATGAGAAGATTAATAGTAGTGCAGACTTAGTAAATAGTTTGAGAGTGTTGAGGGAATTATTTGTTTAGCAGAGTGATGGCGTTTGGGAAAAAAACTGTTCTTGTGTCTAGTTGTTCTGGTGTGCAGTGCTCTATAGTGTCGTTTTGAGAGTAGGAGTTGTATAGAGACACAGCTAGTCTCAGTAAGGCCGGTACACAGAGATGGATGAGTCTCTACAAGTGTAATTTTCAAATTGAAAAATATTTACTTATCAACATGTCTAAGTATCTTAGGAGGATATCTCCCCATGTCAGATCTGAACAACCAGGCACAGTAAAATATAGAAGATATAATTGAGTTGCTTATCATGAACACACATGTATCTGTGGTGCACCAGAGATTGAGGATATAGAACATATATTATTTCAGTGTCAGTTGTATAGCACAGAAAGCGATCATTATCTTGGACAGTATATAAGATGAATGGTTCATCAGGACCCACATCTCTGAACAATATATTTTATATGTGGTCAGAGCTGAATTTTCACATATAAAATGGCCTTAAAAAAATAAAACAGTGCAATTGAAATCCACGCATACAGATTAGATGGAGTAAATTATAAGTGTGATAAGGATACATGATTTTGTTTTATTTATATTCTTATGAATGATTTTATTTATCTTTTGTATTTTGATGTGGCCTCATGGGTAATTAATAAAGTGCTATTGAGTTCAGTAAAAATCAGCTATGTAGATGTTTGCTACATTTTTTACATTCATTTACATTCATTTTTTTGAGCATTGTTGAGAATACTATTTTAGTGATTAAAGTTTTGGACCTGAATGGGAAGGACTCAGTTTCAAATTCTGGAAGAAATAAAAAGGAAAAAACTATCCATGTATTCTCCTGTGAAGTTATACAATTTCATTAGGAACATTAAAAGTTTGGTCAATTTACTTATAAGAGGGAGAAATTACAATTAAAACAAAAATTGGCATATGCAACTTTAAATAGTTCTCCAACAGGGACTCTAGGCAATATAGTTCTTATTCAAATTTAGAGAGAGAAGTTGATTTTCCTGACCATTGTATCAGAGGTGGGATCCTGCCTCTGATTGCCGGTGCGGTTAATCGCTGAGTTCGGGGCAGAGCCGAAGAAGCTGCTCCCGTTCGCGGAACGGGAGCTTTCCCCGGGCGCTTTCCCCGCCCGCATGGATGCCGCCAATTGCGTTCTTTTGCCCTCTGCGCATGCCCAAAGCGTTCCGCATGCGCAGAGGGTAAAAGAATGCAATTGGCGGCATCCATGCAGGCAGGGAAAGCGCCCAGGGAAAGCTCCCGTTCCACGAATGGGAGCAGCTTCTTCGGCTCTGCCCCGAACTCAGCGATTAACCGCACCGGCAATCAGAGGCAGGAACCCACCTCTGCATTCTATGCTCTTACTTCATATAATTATTGAAGAATTCCAAGAACAGTAAAATATAAACCAAGAAATCAATATCTTACTTAAAACACTGATCGGTTGTTGTAAAGTGTCCACATGTATTAATGGTCTTATAATTCATAGAAGAACTTTGAATAAATAAATTCTGCTTATAAGGCCAAAATGCTGCATAACAGAGCACAGCTGGGAGAAAGAACAATTGAAAAAGAAAAAAATAGGTACCGAGGAAGAGGTTGCAATTTTAGAAATAAAGCTGGCATTGGAATTTGTCACAGGACATCAAGGCAGGACATAGTGCAGGTAGTCCTCGATTTACAATGGTTCCTTCAGTGACAATTCAAATTTACAATGGCACTGAAAAAAAATGACTTATGACAGTTTTCCCACTTACAACCATTACAGCATCCCCATGGTCACATGATCAAAATTCAGACACTTGGCAACTGTCTCATATTTGGGACGGTTGCAGTGTCCCACTGTCCCATGGTCATGTGATCATCTTTTGCAAATTTCTGACAAACAAAATTAATGGGGAAGCCAAATGCACTTAACAATTGTGCTATTAACTTGAAAACTGCAGTGATTCACTAAACTATCTCACTTAGCAACAGAAAGTTGGGGCTCAATTGTGGTTATACGTTGAAGTCTACTTCTAAGAGAGGCAGCACAAGGCTGAGGAGCAAGTGAGATACAGAAAGTGTTAGAATATTCATGACTGGGAGAGCCCATGTTAACAAGGTTAGCCAATGAATAGCAACTAAATCAGCCAATGGGAGCTAACCACTTCTGAGTCTGTGCAGAGAATCGAAACTGGAAAGCTTAAGCTTAAGGCTGGGTGAGGCTCCAGTCCACTCTGCTCTCTTGTCTCCATTCTGTACTGTTCCACTCTGAACTCTGCTGAAATGAAACTAACTGTTCTCTGCTACCTGTAACTGCTTGAAGAAGAATCTATATTGGTATTGTAAAATGTACTTCATCTATATTCATGTTTATAAAGAAGCTTATGAATCCAGCTGAATCAGTCATCTGTGTGTGCTTCTGGTTTATATTTTTGCAACAAACTTTAATAG
Organism: Diadophis punctatus similis; assembly: GCA_023053685.1. Taxonomy (NCBI): domain Eukaryota; kingdom Metazoa; phylum Chordata; class Lepidosauria; order Squamata; family Dipsadidae; genus Diadophis; species Diadophis punctatus. The sequence continues at coordinate 131,559,805 of JALIGW010000001.1, read as the reverse complement.
AAAGAGATAGAATGGCTATATCTCGTCTAGCTATAGAACAGCTAAAGATAGCTGTTGAGCATAGAGTAGGGCAGTGCAAATTCCAGAAGTTTTGGAATATGCAGCAATGTGGACACACCTGTTTTTCCCCCCAAACCATTCCCTTAGCCGCATCATTTTTTGCTGGGGTCACATGGGATTCTTTGGGAAGTCGTTCCCAGTTTCCACCCCATGTATGAAAAAAAAGACAGAACAGCATTAATAATCCCAAAAGAATTGCGACATTTTTCCAATGCTTTCCCAAGCCTCTCTTTCAAAACATTTGCCTGCCTCCCCTCCACTAAAGAGTTTCACAGATTAAGTCTGATTGGAGACCAGCAGCTTGCCACTCCAACTCAGTAGTGTTCAGGCCCAAAAGAAATCTTCTGCTCAGCAAGGGCTCTTTTGATTGTTGTTATTGCTGGATAGCAATTTTAGGTTTTTTTCCCAGCAACTCTTTCTGTGTAACTTAAGGAGTGCGTGATGAGAGGAAGATGAGAGAAACCCACAGAAGGCTAAAGAAATAAACACCGGAGTTAAATTTCAAAGCTTGTTCCTGGGAGGACTACTGTAGAATAAGAGTTGGTGGGCAAAAGCTTTGGAGATGGAGGACAAAAATAACCTTGCTAATTGCAAGCAAATTTTTAAAAAGTTGATGGCATCATGCAAATATTTACCTTTGGAATAATACAGGTAGTCCTCAACTGACAACAGTTTGCTTAGTGACCATTCAAAGTTACACAGCACTGAAAAAAGTGATTTATGATACCATAGTTTTTCACACTTATGACCATTGCAGCATCCCCATGATCATGTGATTTACATTTGGATGCTTGACAACTGACTTATATTTATGACGGTTGCAATGTCCTGGGGTCCTGTGATCCCCTTTTGCAACCTTCTGACCAGCAATGTCAATGGGGAAACCAGATTCACTTAACAACCCTGTTACTAACTTAACAACTGCAGTGATTCACCTAACAACTGTAGCAAGAAAGGTCGTAAAATGGGGCAAAACTCACTTAATACATTTCTCACTTAGCAACATAATTTTTCGGCTCAATTGTGGTTGTAAGTTGAGGACTACCCAGGGGTGGGTTCCTACCGGTGCGGTGCGGTGCTGGCGTTCCGGTAGCAGCCCGCTAGTGACGTAATTTAGGTGCGATGGCTCCGGTGCCGTCTGTGCTGGTCCGTGCGCGCTGCCATCTTTTTTTTTTGTAAGTTTCGGCTTGAAATGTCCTTCTGAGCATGCACAGAAGTAGAATCGCGTGACTGGTAGCATCGCGCAAAAGTCGCGATGCGCATCGGTAGCGAAAGGCAAGTGGAACCCGCGCCAGGACTACCTGTAACCATGAGGAAGAAATGCAGTTCCTTCAAATATCTCTGTGTACTTTAAAGTAAGCCTTTTAAAAAAGAGAATGTTATACATTCTGTGACATTTAAAGAACAATATGCTTAATGTTTTTTCCTGCTTTAATCCTGGCTTAGTTGGTCTTTCGGTTAATACCAGCACAGATTAATCAGGACTAATACAGACATTCTTGGCTGCAGATGAGAAGCTGGGGTTGATAAGTGATTCCTTTAACTGCCTGCAATGTAGAGTTGGTATGTAATTTATTTCTGTGGGAAATGGTTCTGCTGTGCAGCTCCAAGATATTAAATCCTCAGTCAGAAAAAGAAAGGTGTTAACAGTTATTCAGGGAACAACAATGGTTTAACCCTGTTATTCCATTTTCTTTTAATCCCAGCATCTGTGGCAGCCTGACCTCATAATCAAGCCTGATTATAAATATATAGAACCTTAAATTTCTCTTAAACGCTAACATTTCAACAAGTAACTCTTAATTTTTCTGAATCAGAGATAGTGGGGTGGAGAGATATAGCGTCAATATACATTAAACTTATTCATCTGATAAATTATTTTAATTGTAGAAAATGGAACAATTTCCTTTAAAATCCTGACAGATTTTATTTGATATCTCAGAATATAATTGCAATGTAAGTTTTAAACATCAGTTTATTAAAAATGATTGCCCATCAAACAGATTATTTTAAGGCAATCTTTGACTACGGAAATGTTGAATGTAAAATGATGGAATATCTCAATTTCTGAGATTTCAACCATTGTTATTCTATCTATGGCTTGCTCAACAATGATCTATTTATTATTTTGTGTTTATTTCCATTTAAAGATTTCAGTCTTTCCCAGTATCATTTATATTGTAATACACCTAAATATAATTTTTCCTTGGGAATAAGCCCCACTAAAGTTAGTAAATCCTTAGCTTCTGTTGTCTGAGTGGATGTGAGGTCTTTGAATGATCAAATTTGGAGGAGTTAGAATAAAAGAGTTAGCATGAGGTCTCCGACATCAGTCTTTCTAAAATTGTGAGCAATTACTTTTGGCTTATACAAAAACCTTGGAATGGCTCAGGGCTCTTTTCCCCAGGAGTGGTTTATAGAGTCATCCAACCATTGTTTTGCTGATATAACATAATGAGGACAGATTTTATAGTGCTTCCAGAAGATAATTTAAGTTACTACTGAGGTAATAGCCTGAGGAAGGAGGAAATGTATTGGCAAAATGATAGGCTGTGAAATTAGATCTCAGGAGGCTTGAAGTCCAGGCTGAAGACAGACATTCAAACTATATACTGTATGTTGGCTGAATGTAGATAACTTGAAGCCCAAATGAACCCCATTGAAAGCTTCTGCATTTCTAGGAATTCTTCTACAGGCCAGGTGGCTTAATATCCTTAAAACAAAAAGCATAGACAGGAAAATGTGGATTGAGTTAGTTATGCCTAATTTTTGCAATTTATTGTTTTATTTAGTTTTATTAATAGTTTTATTAAACTTACATAGTTCTTTTACAGTTGAAATGGAATATTGTATACTTCCCAGATCTGAGTTTGAAAATCTGGACAACCACTAGATGGCAGTCCCTAGAAAGCTACAACTGCAAAATTTTGTATTCAATATATTTTTGCAGATCAGTACATTAAGCAGACCTGTATATTAGTATAATCTACAAACATATAAATTGGGTTCTGTCATAGAAAAAGTGGTGTTAGGGTACACTAAGGTCTTTCCTAAAGTTTGCTAGTGTCATTTTGTGTACCAAACAAATTTGGAAATTCAGCAACTTGTATGTTATTTTGTAAACTTCAGCTGGCCTAATGAAGGTATTGTGTGCACACTTTTAAAAATCCTTTTCGTTAGACAAAATAGCTGCCTTTGGTTTTCAGTGTTTTCAGTTGCAACTGGATGGCTTGGAATTTTATTTATTTCACTATTTTTAGATTTCTTCATCTGGGTTATAATCAACACAGCTGGTCAAATAAAAATTAAAACAATAAAACAAAGCACAAAGCCAATTATAAATGTAGCAAGGCAAATCCACAAAGATTAAAAGCTGTTGGAACAAAACAGGTGGAATCCAATTAAGTCTTTTTGATGGAAGGAGAACTTGCCTCAATCTTCAATCATATTAATAGGTTGGTAGGTGAAAGAAAATAATCTCCCACCGAACTTTTTTTTAAAAAAAAATTAGTCAAGAACTTGAGGCTGTGAATAGAAACTGCAGTGCTTCCAATTTTACATGGTGAAAGGTAAATACTGTATCAGCAGAATGAAGGATATTTGGCTTTACTTCTTTACAGGCAGTATATATCGTACCTCCCAGGATTTGTAAAGAGGTCTGTTTACTAATTGCCCGTCTATGTGTTTCCCACAGATTTCAAACATTTAAGTTTTCTTTGGTGCACTTTTCTTCTTGGCTCTCCTAGGAAATTAAACGTGGCAGAGCAATAATGTTTGAATAAGTGCAACAGCTCAGTATTTAACCCTCACGAAGCCGTAGTATTCAACACAATTATCAAATGTGCATAAAAACCTTTATATATAAAGGGAGGGGTACCAAATACCAAGGCCCATAAGCCAATAGACAATCTAAAGGAAACCATCATGTTAGTGTTTGGGAACCTCAGAGAAAATGCTGCTACACTTAGGAATTCTCAAAGATTATGCCTCAAACAAACAATGAAGTGTTTAGAGGGCAGTGGCAGACAGTTCAAGTATTTAATATAATTTATATAATAAAATGACTAAGGCCCTGATTTTTGGTACATCCTGTATATTTTTATGGCTACATATGAGTTCAAGGGGAGGTAAGCCCAATTCCTTGTATAAAAATCTGAACTATCACTAAAATACAGTGCAAAACTTAAAAGTTTTTGCTATCTGGAGTTGTTCACTGTTGCAGATTTTCAAGTACTAACTATAATCCATACAATTTTTTTAAAAATACAAATCTGAAAAGCAAGCAATTTATTGTAGCCAGTTTGGTCTAGTGCAGGGGTGTCAAACTCGCATCGTCACAGTGTCATCACATGATGTATCATGACTTTTCCCCCCTTCGCTAAACTGAGCATGGGTGTGGCCAGCTCATGACGCATCCAGCCTGTGGGCCGTGAGTTTGACACCCCTGGTCTAATGGTTAAAGGTATCAGGCTAGAAACCTAGAAACTAGGAGACTATGAGTTCTAGTCCCACTTTGGGTTTGAAGGACAGCTGGGTGACCTTGGGCCAATCATTCTCTCTCAGCCCAACCCACTTCACAGGGTGGTTGTTGTGCAGAAAATAGAAGGAGGAAGGTGTGTTATCCTGTTTCACACCTTGAGTTATTTATAAAAATAATAAAGGTGGGATAATAAATAAATAAAAATCTAGAAGTCCCCAGATTTCTTGGATATCAAAACTTATTCAAGTCATGGAATAGATTCAAGTGATGAGTCCCATAATAAGAAGTGATAAATGCCAGCACCATCTCTCTCGTCTTAGTAGAGAGGGCTATCTTCCCAAGGATATGCTCATAAAATCCAAGCTTCTTCAATATCTGTTGTACTGTATAAGTATATTAATTAATTATCCATTTGAAGCACACATCTACTGGCACTGAGGAACTTAAGGGGAAATGCACTTGTAGGCCAGTGTAATAACTGCTACTTCACCAGATGAATGTAGACTTCTGAAAACCAAAAGTCTCCAATGAGCAGTCTCCAATGATTTAAAAACATTAAATTTTATACCCAAATACATCTCTGGAATTGGCTTTAAAAGTCAAATTTAGAATTTTGTAGACAAAGTGACAGTAGGGTTGGTTTATCTAAGGTAAGCTAAAGTTTGGGGCTGTGCATTGTTTTGGATTCAATTCAGAGGAGATGCTTCAAAAGGAGAAACCACACAAACATACCTCCTATCTGCAGTTCATTAAGGTAGCAGCACCTTTTCAGACTCACAAAGCTGTTTCCTTGTTTAATTTACTGACGATTATATGCCGGTTCAGTTGAAAATGGCTCTAATGACTTCAAGTCTAGGATGCAGATTAAAAAACACAATAAGAAAATATAATTATCACACCCTCCAACCCAAACATAGAGTATAGAACCAAGACAATTAACAATTGGCCATTTTAGCCACTGTTCTCTAGAAGAGACCAATAGACCACCCCTCAAAGGTTCTCTAACAAAGCCCCATCTTAAAGGCCTTTCAGAATCCTGTTCTCTTGTATTTTGTATTTTGCCAGAGAAGACTAGTTGTGAAAAATGCCCTCCCTATTCCCTGGTGGCAATACAAGGGGGTATTGTTCCAGAGTTTGGAATAAATTGATTGATTGATTGATTGATTGGTGAAACTTGAACTCGTGGTCTCTGCTTTCTAGCCCAGTGCCTTAACCATTAGACCAAACTGGCTCTATTTTGGAGGATTCATATTGAATTCAAATCCTCTTTTGCAATTCATATTGAACAGGCAGAGGTCACTGGAAGCAGATAGCTTCTGAAATGTGACATCAAATCTAGCTCTTGACTGCAGCAAAAGCAGTCTAAAGTCCTAGACCTAGAAATATCTAGCTTAATCAGGCTACAGCATTGTTCAACCCAATTACATTTCTCTCTGAATTCTTGGCATATTTGGAAATCTTTATTGTATGCAACTTTTATATTTTTGTATTTGCATGTCTATAATTTGATGTCACCTGTTCAGTGTAATGTAATGATTTCATTTATCTGAAATTCTACTGTAGGTGAACTGAAATTCTATTTTCATGAAGTTAACTTTTTGTCTATTTATTTGGTTACGTCAGCATGCTATTGCAGATGTCACAGTTAAGATATTTTGATTAAATGTGGTAGAGCTAAGATTCAAATGAGAGTCTTTCTCTTAGATTCAGATATTCAGCAGCAGAAAATGCTACACATATGTTGAAATAGATTTCAGTACTGCTGAAAATAACTGGCAATTTAATTATTCCATAGCGTGAAATCTACAACACCATGGTCTTCTGGATTAGTGCTTCATGTCAATTATCATGCCAGACAATTTTCATATGTTTTCTGATAGAAGAATTTATCTTGGTTTGAATTAGAGAACTGAGGTGGAATATTAAGCCTACTAAGTTACTACTAAGTAACTATTAAGTTACTTTTGAAAAGCTTCCTCATTACAGAAAAAGCTGACATTGTACCACTAAAATCTGGCAAAATTTGAAAGGAAGTTGAATGAAAACATTTTGGCACAAATATATTTAAAAGGCTCATGGCAGGAATTAGATTTTTTTTAAAAAAACTATTGCCTTTTATATCTGTTGGAAGGAACAGTCTCTTGTTGATTCCCATAAAAAATTTGCTAGCTGGGAATTTTGGGAATATATTTTGAGGTTCCAGATTGGGGGGGGGGAAACATTTCTAAAAACTTTGATTAGGAATTATAAATTGAACAATTATCTGATAAATGAAGTACTGGTAAGTGGTCTTGCGGTGTTATGAAATGGACATCTTTAATTGCTGCTGTGAAAATTGTTGCTGAATCTTGCAATGCTCATAAGGAATTTAAACATTTTAGGCAAAATTTTCACAATTGTTTATAACTCAGTGATAAACACTTGCTTTCCAGATTAAATCTATGGCATCATTGAATACAGCAGAGAGACTCATTTAAATTTAGATAAACTTGCCACTAATGGGGTTCAGTTAATTGAGATTTCATTTACACAAAAAGGGAAAATTGAAGAATATATTCAAATGCATACCATATAGGGGACAATAGGAGAGTCAATAATGCTAAAAAGGAAAAAAATAGCAGTACAATGAGCTGCCACAGCAATTTCTACTACCATCTTATCATTATTGTTCAGTCACTCCAGTTGAAGAGCAGTACAGTATATTAAAGCAAGCGAAATTGTCACACCTCATGAGAAACTTCTCTGATGTATCATTTTATCTGAGTGTTGCAATCAGTAATATGTTATTACCTCTAATCAGTGAGCAAGTCTCGTGTACAACCTTTCTGAGTTCTCGTTTCCCTCCTGAGTTTCTCTGTTAGTAATTTTGTGAATGGAGCAAGCAGAGAACTAAAAGCATAAAGCTTGAAATGGTTAGATCTGAATGTCTAGGATAATACATGTATATTTGGACGAGTCTTAGACTATCTGTTTCTTGATATTTTGGGGGGAACACCAGTTGGAAAAATATCAACCCAAGAAATGAACTGGGCTTACAAGGCTGCTTTTACCACTTGACTGGACCAACAACATAACCCAGGAGATGCTGTCCAATTCCACTAGCTATTATTCACTATTCCTACCTTAGTTTATCTCCTCTCATGTAGTGGTGAAGGTGCTGCGCTAGAAACCTGGAGATTCTAGGTCTCCCTCAGACATAAAAGCTGGCTGGGTGACTGGCCCAGCCGCTCTCTCTCTCATAGAGTTTTTACTGAATGAAAAATATGAGGCAGGAAGGGCTGTTATGTTATGTAAATAACCTAGAGTTATATGCATAAATAACTTAGAGTTATATACATAAAGAGGGAGGGAAGGTTGTAACATCCCAGTAATGACAGATAGGGGGAGATATAATGAGAGATGTGGGATCAGACATCTAGGGGAATGGGCCACAGATATGTTGCTCCTGTGGCATGTTCCAGCCCCTTGAACTTGTTTCTTTGTCCTGCATGGCAGTTTTTCTAGGTCTTGGCTTATTGTCTGCTGCTACTAAATGCCAGTTCAGCAACATCCCTGCTTGAGCTTCTTGACTTCGTAGGTGGGCTGGCAATGGAGTTCCCCAGGCTTATGGTCTTAGAGGACTTCAACTTGCCTTCCCTGGGCATGGGGTCTGAGGTTGTTCAGGACTTCATGACAGACACGGGCCTCTTCCAAGTTATCCAGAGCTTGACACATAATAGTGGTGCTATGCCTGACATGGTTTTTCTGTCAGAACAGTGCCAGGGGGCTCTGTAAATGGGAGAGATATTGATTTCTCTCATGTCCTAGTGAGACCAATCCAATTTTCTGACACTATCCTCGTCCACAGGGAGGGTGAGCATGAGCTTATTAGATTGCTCCACCCCGGGTGACTAAGGGTTGAGCCTGGGTTATGGAACTAATATGACATTGATTGTACTCTTAGATGACCTCTCTGGCTGCTCAACCACGGGGGGGGGGGCAGTGCTACTATCCTTGCACTTTTTGATCTTTTAGTGGCCTTCAATATCATCAATAATGGTATCCATCTTGACCGGCTTCAGCAGTTGTGACATTGTGTTGTGTTGATTCTCCTCTTTCCTTCAGAAGTGGTTGCTGTCAGTATTTATGGAGGGAGGGGGAGATCCAGCCTGCAGTCCCTACTTTGTGGGGTGCCTCAGGGCTCAGTTCTCTCTCCTCTCCTACTTAACAACTACATGAGGCCACTGGTGGGTTGATGTCAGATAGGAATTTTCCTATCAAGAGGCGATTTAGGATCTTGCTTCCCTGAAGTCATTCGTACTTAGAAAATAAAACCGAGATTCAATTCTAATTAACAAAATATTTATTTTAGTACAAAAGTAACAAAAGAATAAACCTTTAATAAGCTACATCTTCTCAGCTAAGAATTTCACGTCTGCCTCGGGCGAGGCTTCGAAGAAGAAGGGAGGTAGGAGGAGACAAAACTCCTGGAATGCACGCATGCGTAGTAAAACATATCACATGTCTGCTTTATTAGGAAATACAATAAATCTAGAAATAGTAGAGATGCACAACTGGCAATTATTCACATCGTGACAGTTGATTTGATGGTTTGGGTGAAGTATTATCAATATGCTGATGATACTCCTCCCTGAGCTGCCAGAGCAAGGCTGTGGATACCCTGCTGTAAGGGTCTGAATGGGGTGCAATGGGCTTCAACACAATCCAAGCAAAATACCAAGTGGCTTTAGGTATTTGGGACTCCCAAGTAACAAGGATTTTCAACTGCTAGTCCTGAATGGGGTAGCATTGCCCCAGATGGATCTAGTGTGCCATCTGGGAGCCCTCTTAGACTCCTGACTTCTACTAGAAGAGCAAGTAGCAGTCACAGCCAGGAGGCTATGCACAGCTTAGAATTGTGCACTAGTTGCACCCATTTCTGGATTGGGAGGCTTTGCTCATGCTCACTGCCGTCATGATTTTCATCAGGATTACTGCAATGCTCTGTACATGGGCCTGGCCTTGAAGAGCATCTGGAAACTTCAACTGGTGAGACTCCTTAGGGCTACCATGTCTAATATTCTGTCCAACCTGCCATAACCTCTGGGCATCTGTCGCATGGCTGCCTGGAAAAGGTTGTTGTGAGTCATTCTTCTACAAAACCTTTCCCCAAGTTCATCTTCTTCTGAAACAGTCTTGAAAGCCTGGCTGAAAACAAGATCACATATAGCTTCGGGAAGGCACTGTAGGCATTATTAAGCCTGTATCAGATTCAGATGTCTTCTTAATCCTTGGTTCTAACTTCAACCCTCACGTGTGTCATACTTGGAAAGCAAAAATCTAAAAGTATGATAGCAACACTAAATTATAATGTATATATTATTTAATATAAAGTATATATATTTGGGTACGACTTAGCATGATGTGTGAACCCAGCTGTGTGGACCATGGTTTTATAGCTTAAATGATCATGTGAAATGGGCTGCTATGGCTTGTTTGGCAAACCATAGGTTAGACCAGGGGTCAGCAACCCGCGGCTCTGGAGCCACATTTGTCTCTTTCATCCCTCTGCTGCAGCTCCCTGTTGCCAGTCAGCTCCACAATTGACAGGGCTTTCAGTTAGGACAGGTAGAGGAAAAAAGATGCCGCTCTAGGAGAAGACTCTATGGTGGGATGATAAGATGAGAATAACTCTCATTAGAGGTGAAAATAGATCTTTTCCCGGAATTCTGACATTAGAAATGAAACCGCAGTTTAAAGTCTAAGTAAAAATATTTATTTTGGTACAAAAACAATAAATCCTCATTAATTACATCTCTGATATAAAAAGGCATGTCTTGCTTTGACAGAAGCTAGGAACAGAAGGACTGAATGGAATGCACACATGCGTACTAGGAACATATTAATCAGGTGCTCAGGAATAAACCATTATATTAGATAGGGATGCAGCTCCCTGCATATACATGTAACAGGCAATATAAAAATCACTGCCTGACATGGGGGAACCAGACTCCCGGTCGGCAGAGGAAAAAGGACACCACGCTAGGAGAAGACTCTATGGCAGGGGAAATGGACTTACGGTTAGCTCCAGAATTGAACAGGGGGCTTCCGGTTAGGACCTTTGTGGCTCTTTGAGTGTTTAAGGTTGCCAACCCCTGGGTTAGACTAGGGCTGAGTGAGATGTATGTATTAACTCTGACATCTTAATTTGATTTGTGACTTACTTATTTTTCTGCTGAAGGAGTCTCACGCTCTCCAAATATTTCTTATTTCTATACAAGTATCATTGCACTCTGAAGAATACTATTATCTCCTTTCCCTAGCTTTTCCCCACCTTTGCAATCTCGGTGACTCATTAAACACTTGCTTCTGACAGAATGTTGTATCTCACAGAAGGCCTAGTGTGGGTATCATGCTGTTTTGTGGGTGACAAAGCTGCTGACTTAGGTACTTCTTCAATTGAAAATTTCAAATTATGTTCAGTGTGCCCAGGATTCAACCCATTTTAACTAGAATGTGAGAAGAGCCAAATGCTTATTCATTTGAAATGAAAAACCCTGTTGTTCCGCTGTACAAGCTCAATCATAATTCTTATTATGAACAACGTATTCAGAATTGCAGCAGCTGCAAAGAAATGATCTGGAGGAAAGGATACCTATTATAATGATAATGCAGTGCCATAAACTTTGTCATTCTACTAAAATTAGAGGTTAGTCAGAATCCCACGGCTGTATGGCTGCTTGTGTATAATTCTCATATCCTTGTCCTTATTAAAAGGAATGGTTTCTACATTGTTACTTTTAAACAGAATATAAGTGTCGGTTTATAATGGAGAATAATTGTTACTAAGGATGTGTTGGTCCACACAAAGCTTCACAGCCTCAGAAGGAAGATCAATTTCATCTCGAAGGATCCACGACTTATACAATGAATTAGCAGACTCCACTGAGAAGTATTTTATGGCTTAACATGTGATATATTATCTCAAAAAACTGCAAAATATTGATCACTGTCTTATCATGAATCAGACCATTGGTTCATTCGGGTTGGCATAGGCAAACAAATACCTTCCATTTATTTTAAGCTTCAATTTTCATTGTGCAAAGTTGGTCAATGGCTTAGGGAATTGTCCAGAACATTTGCAAAGCACCAGAAAGCCTACCCTGATGTTGGTGAATTTCATCTACACTGTTTCATCTACTTCATTTATATTAAAGAGTAAGCTGTCTGTCATTATCAAAAGAATGGATAAAATCCCCAAACATAAACCATCAACAATGGAAGGAGTTGGCCTAGCTAATGAGCTTTATAGAAATGTATGAACCAGGGACATGGAAGAAGAAATATTAAAAAAAGAAAGCTTGATAAAAGTACAGAATCTTATGAGAAAAATAATGTTTTTATTGTGAGCTTCTCCTTTAAATACAATGGTAAGTAAGTGCAATGACATTTGCAGATATTGCCCACCCAGATCCTACAAAGAGACTAAAGATATAACAAGAACTAGTTAGTAAAGGCCGGGAAATACCATGATTGATATACAATGCATCAATCTGTTTGAAGACTATAACTGAGCTCAGAAATGAGGAACGCCTTGTAAGAAAAGTGACAGAATTTGAAATTCTCACAAAGAATCAAGTTTAGAATCAAGATCACGTGAAGTGTTAATACCACTTTATAATGCCTTGGTAAGGCCACACTTGGAATACTGCATTCAGTTTTGGTCGCCACGATGTAAAAAGAATGTTGAGACTCTAGAAAGAGTGCAGAGAAGAGCAACAAAGATAATTAGGGGACTGGAGGCTAAAACATATGAAGAACGGTTGCAGGAACTGGGTATGTCTAGTTTAATGAAAAGAAGGACCAGGGGAGACATGATAGCAGTGTTCCAATATCTCAGGGGTTGCCACAAAGAAGAGGGAGTCAAACTATTCTCTAAAGCACCTGAGGGTAGAACAAGAAGCAATGGGTGGAAACTAAACAAGGAGAGAAGTAACTTAGAACTAAGGAGAAATTTCCTGACAGTTAGAACAATTAATCAGTGGAACAGCTTGCCTCCAGAAGTTGTGAATGCTCCAACACTGGAAGTTTTTAAGAAGATGTTGGACAACCATTTGTCTGAAGTAGTGTAGGGTTTCCTGCCTAAGCAGGGGGTTGGACTAGAAGACCTCCAAGGTCCCTTCCAACTCTGTTGTTGTTGTTGTTGTTGTTGTTTTGTTATTATTATTATTATTACTACTACTACTACTACTACTGCTGCTACTACTACTACTACTACTACTACTACTACTACTACTACTACTATTATTATCTATTATGGACATGTTTTATTTTTATTTTTCACATTTTTAAAATCTCACCTTTATTATTACTATAAATAATTCAAGGTAGTGAACATACCTAATACTCCTTCCACCTCCTATTTTCTTCACAACAACAACCTGTGAGGTGGGTTGGGCTGAGAAGGAGTGACTGGCCCAAAGTTAACCAGCTGGCTTTCATGGCTAAGATAGAACTAGAATTCACATTCTCCTGGTTTCTAGCCTGGTGCCTTAATCACTAGATTAGGGCTATCAAACTCGCGGCCCATGGACCAGATGCACCATGCACTGGCCACGCCCATGCCCAGTTTAGTGAAGGGGAAAAAAGTTGTGATACGTTACGTGAAGCCACCATGACGCCACGAGTTTGACACCCCTGCACTAGACCAAATCATAGGTATGACATGGAAACAAAACAAATAAAAAACTATAGAGAACATTGAAAACTCCGCCCCCCAAAGTCACAATACAACAATGGAACAAATCTATAAAATTTACCCCAAGTTAAAACTTAAGAGATAACTGGTATAAAATGTTTTATAGGTGGGTGTACGACTCCAGCAATAATTGATAAGATTAGACAAGTCATGTAGCAATAAGCACTAGAAAAGCCACAAGACAGCAGGAGCACTTTACCATATGTGGTGGACATGTAAAAAAAAACCTCAGAAGTGCTGGAAAGAAATATACAGCGCTATTCAGAGAATTTTAAAAATTGGAAATAAAACCACATTTTACTGGGCATAATTCCAAGATGTAGCCACACAAATAATCACAATTTCCTAAGATTCATGTTCATGGCTGAGAGGATCAACTTAGCATGCTGGAAAAGAGATACGTTATTGACAAATCAGAGTGGAAACGTAAGCTTGGAGGATATGCAGTAATGGCAAAGTAAACAATAATATATCAAAGTTTGACCAAATGCAAGCAAGAATGACTTCCATATGTATTATATATTATGCAGCAAGGCAAGTATAAGCATTTAGAATGTGGTTTTTAGGGGGGAAAGAATTGACTAAAAAGCTGAAATCAGAAATACATGAAAATTTTAAATGTTTATAGCCACCATATATCAATTGGAATACAACAAAGAGGAAGAAAGAAACTAAAAATTTACTATAAAGTTTTTAGTAGTTTTTCTACTTTCTTTTTAAATTATGCCTTTAAATAGGAAAATAGTGAAGTCTTTGGCATGAGCTCAGGAATCCAAAAAGATCTCTGAAATTCTTTTTCTTACTGTTAAATATAACTTAATGTGTTTTGTTTTTATGGTTAATCTTTCATCACTGATATACTGAACACTGACAATAAAATTTCTGTAACTTCTTTGTCGGAGATTATATCACTGTATCAATTCTTATTTCTTTTTTGTTTCTCTCTCTCTCTCTCTCTCTCTCTCTCTCTCTCTCTCTCTCTCTCTCTCTCTCTCTCTCTCTCTCTCTCTCTCTCTCTCTTTCTCTCTCTCTCTCTCTCTCTCTCCTATGTGAACAAAAATTATTTTAAAAAGTAAATTCTATGTGCATATCCATAATTATTAATGGAAGTCAGCACCCTGGGTTTATGAATAACTATGTTTAGAAAAGATTGAGGAGCAGTAAGAAATTCATTTTATAGCTCAGTGGTAATCCACCTCTTTGAAGGGTCTATATATGCTTCTAGAAAAGCAGCATTTGACTGTCCAACGTGTATTTAATTTCTCCCTTCAATCACCTCAAACTGCAATTTGATGACAGCTTCTGGGCAAGCCAGGGGGATACAGTCAGTCTTGTGGCTTTATATCCCAGTTTTGCAGTTTATTTATGTACTACTTGAGTACCATGGCGACACTCAAGTGAGGCTCAACCAGAGGTGGGTTCTTGCCGGTACGGTTAATAGCTGTTGTTCGGCGCAGAGCCGAAGACACTGCTGCCGTTCGCAGCGCGGGGGCTTTCCCCGGGCACTGCCGCCGCCCGCATGGATGCCGCCAATTGCGTTCTTTTGCCCTCTGCGCATGCACAAAGCGTTCTGCATGCGCAGAGGGCAAAAGAATGCAATTGGCGGCATCCGTGCGGGCGGGGAAAGTGCCCGGGGAAAGCTCCCGCGCCGCAAACGGCAGCAGCGTCTTCGCCGAACAACAGCTATTAACCGTACCGGCAGGAACAGGCAGGAACCCACCTCTGGGCTCAACACATGGTGTGTTAGAAGAAGGCCTAAATGTTAGTGCCTTGTTTCTAGACTTGAGTCTAGAGCATCTTGTTTATTCATTTTGTACTATAGACAGCTAACAATAATTAATACAAAAAGGAGAATCTTGAAAACATACAATATAACCTAAACTATAAACAATTTGCAAATAAAAACCTGTTATAATTTTTAAAAAAATCTCAGGAAAAACTCTGTGGCCAAATGTCACCTTTGAGGGAATGTGTCCTAGATATATGTGTATACAGAGTCGCTTGTTTGAAATTAAATAAATAAAGTTTGTATGTGTGCGTGTGCGTGTACTTTTATTAAAAGTTGTAATACAAACTAATATAAAATAGGCAGAAGAAAAGAAAAAGGAAATCAGAAAGAAAGCTAAATGTGCAAGAAAGGACAAAAAAGTGAAAGAAAAATAGAAAAAAAAGAAAAAAATACAAAGAAGTGGCTTTTGATTTTCTTTACATCAGTTATAAGGACAATTATAAATTTACCTCTTGCTCTATGCTTATAACACAACTCTATTCTTTTTATAATGTATCTTATCTAATTATCAAAACCATACATGTTAAGTTTATTCCCCCCCCCCCGATTTTATGCAAAAATTCCACAAGGAGAATCCAGCAGCAGTAAACATTGATGTTGTCTTTTCTCTGATCAAAGAAGTCACTTTGACCATCTCAGCAAATTCTATCATCTTCACCAATCATTTCTCCACTGTGGATAATGCTGAATCTTTCCATCCAATAATCTTGCTGCAGTTATCATATATAAAAACAAAATTCTATGACTATTTTTCAGTGTTTGTCCATCAATTTTAAAAGAAACACCTCTGCTGTCAATTGTACATTAATCTTTAAAATTCTCTTAATCAGTATATATATTTGAATCCAAACTTTTCTAGCTTTTTTACAGATCTACCAAGTATAATAAAATGCCATTTTTTGTTTAAATTTCCAACACAAATTTGAAGTGCCTTTATACATTCTCGACCTGTGGTTCTCAACCTTTATCCATTCTAGACCAGTGGTTCTCAACCTTTATCCATTCTAGACCAGTGGTTCTCAACCCTTTTTTCACTACAGATTCACTTTAAATACCTTTTATGGCCATGGCCACAGATCCCCGAGACATAACTCAAGATTTAAATCATAACATTTCTTCAAACTGCCACAGACCCCTGTGTCAACATCGTGGTCCCACTCAGAGGTCTGCAGAACACAGATTGAGAAGCTTGTTTTAGAACAATTTCTCTGGTGACATATACTAATGATACATCATTTTATAATCATTTTGAGACTATAACAGTGTAAATTTCTATCCTTTAAACCATATATTTTCCCATTGTTCTATCTGCAAAGTAAAAGCTCACATTATCATGCATTCTTTCACTTGTTCTTCTTCTGTTTCAAATTTCAATCAAAGTTTATACATTCTCTTTGAAAAAAATTCTAGTTTCTCACAATAGATTAGCCCTTTATGTTTGCCTATTATTTTTTATTTATAAAATTCTTTTAGTGCTGAGAGGCACAAAGGTGTTTTTGGACACAACTTGGGTTTGTATGTGTACCATATTCTCAATATGGCATGTTTAGCATAATTACTTATTAAACAATTGATTATAAAAACAGCAAAGCAGGCCTATAGTCAGAAAGTACAGAATTTCTTTCAAAGTCCTATGGACCCGAGACGTATGTGGCAAAGTATTCGGGTTATTA
This sequence comes from Diadophis punctatus similis, assembly GCA_023053685.1. Lineage (NCBI taxonomy): Eukaryota > Metazoa > Chordata > Lepidosauria > Squamata > Dipsadidae > Diadophis > Diadophis punctatus. The sequence continues at coordinate 131,543,066 of JALIGW010000001.1, read as the reverse complement.
CTGACTATAAGGCAGGTTCCCTGACATGTAAGGAAGACACGGATTTTCTAAACAAGCTAAATATGTTTTTTGGATGGTTTGAGGCCACAACAACATTCCAGCAAGGAAAGCTGTTCCCCTTTCTGATGAGTAGGTGCTCAGGTTTGATACAACTGCTGTTTGGAAGGTCCTGCGGAAAGTCAATACTTGGAAAGCTGCGGGTCCTGATAATATTCCTGGGCGAGTACTTAAGGAGTGTGCTCACCAGCTGTCCACTGTTGCCACAGATATCTTCAATCTCTCGTTGCAACAGGCCGTGGTTCCATCATGTTTTAAGACTGCAATCATTGTACCAGTGCCCCAAAAAACTATAATCACATGCAGGGGCGGGTTCCTAATTTTTTTACTACCACTCTGTGGGTGTGGCTTATTTTGTGGGTGTGGCTTGCCAGCCATGTGACCGGGTGGGCGTGGCTTGCCAGCCATGTGACCGCGCGTTCGTGGCTTCTTGAACTGCTGAAGGGAGGGGAACTGAGATAGGTCCTGCTGCCCATTCCCCCTCCCCTCAGCAGCTTGAGAAGCCTCAAACATGCGAAAATGCCTAGGATCATCACTGTGTGTTCGTGGCTTCTCGGACTGCTGAAGGGAGGGGAATGGAGATAGTTCCTGCCGCCCGTTCTTTCAGGGTCTCACACGCTCCCTCAGCCATCCGTCCCTGCTTGGACTCACTGTGGGGTAGGAAGGCAGCGCATGCGCAGTGCTGGAAGCTCGGCTTCTGGGCATGCGCAGAATAAATTTTTTTAAAAAAATTTAAAATCTTTTTTTAATAAAATGACGGCGCCGGCAACCGACTGCACCGGTACTGTGACATCACCAGCGGGCCGATACCGGTGCTATAGAGTGGACCGCATCAGTAGGAACCCACCACTGATCACATGCCTTAATGATTACTGTCCAGTTGCACTCACCTCCATTATGATGAAGTGTTATGAGAGATTGGTAAAGGACTATTTGGTTGTACTCTACTCAGCACCAAGGATGCAGCTGTAGAGGTGGTCAACAGTATTAAGTATATGGGGGTGCAGATAATTAACAATCTGAACTGGTCTCTCCACACATCATCCTTATTGAAGCGTGCAAACCAGAGTCTGCATTTCCTGCATCGGATGAGGAGAGCACATCTTTCTCCTTCTGTCCTAGCCACTTTTTGCAGAGGCACAATTGAGAGCATTTTAACAAACTGCATCACTGTTTGGTTTGGTGACAGCAGTGCCTCAGATAGAAAGTCCATACAGAGAGTGGTAAGGACAGCCGAGAAGATTATAGGAAGCTCGCTTCCTGTTATCCGGGACACTGCTTATAAGCGCTATGTGCTTAGAGCTCAAAGCATTGTTAGAGACCCCACAAACCACTTTATGGTCTGTTTCTGTTGCTCCCCTCTGGAAGAAGTTTTCGAAGTATTTCTAGCAGGACTACCAGATTCTGTAACAGCTTTGTTCTTTATGTCATCCGTTTGGTAAACTCGCAAGATTTGTTTTTCTCACCATGTATATGTATACATCCGAACTATGTTGTTTCTCTGTGTCATATAATATATGTGGGTATTTGCATATTTTTGTATTTTTCTATTTATTTATGTATTTATTTATCTATTTTGTGATGTTTATGTAGTGTATATTGGAGGTGGTGACCCTTTGAGAGCTCTATGCAGCGAAATTTCATTTTAATGTATGCCTATTAGTGTACATTCAAAGTCACAATAAAGTTATTCTAAGTTCTAAGTTCTAATTAACTTTTAAAATCCACATTACCGTTGATGTTATCATACCACAAATTACCTTGCTATTCAAATTTCAGCTTTTAATTCCTATCAGGCTCCAAAATACAATTTCAGTCCTCTTTCTTCTACATCTTGTAACAACTTATGTTTCATTTATGATTTTTCCCCTGCCGCACAAATTTAGATATGTCCTTCTGCCTCTATATTAAATGTTACATCAGTTGTCAAAGCAGGCATTGTCTGAAATAAAAATATCGTTCTAGGCAATACATTCATTTTTATCACAGAAATTCTCCCCAGCAATGACAGTAATAGTATCTCCCATTTAACAAGTCTTTTTAATTTCATTCCATATCTTAACATAGTTATTTTGAAATGATATACAATTCATATTTGTTATAGTGATAAGCAGGGGTGGGCTTCAAAATTTTTAGCAAGGGGTTCTCTGCCTGGTTGCTGGGTGGGCATGACCATGGTGGGCATGGCCTAGTCGGCCTCCTGACCACAGCAGGGGGGGACTTTTTTGCCCTCCCCGTGCTCCGGAGGCTTTTCTCGAGTCTCCGGGAGGGCAAAAATGGCCTCCCCAGGCTCCAGAGGTCCTCTGTAGGCTGGAAACGGGCCCATTTTAGGCATTCCCAAACTTCCAGTAGGCCCATTTTTCGCCCTCCCCAAGCCTCTGCGCGCGCCCTGCACTTACCTGCATTCAAAACGGGCCACATGGGGACTCCTGGGAGGGGAGGGGTGGGCCAGCCAGGAGTGGGATTTGGGGGTTCTCTGAACTGCACAGAATCTTAGCTAGAGGTTCTCCCGAACCCCTGCAAACCCCCAGCAGCCCACCCCTGGTGATAACCAAATATTTTACTATCTTCTCAATTTTTTTTTTTCCCAAAAAGTTTTATTAGTACAAAATTACATAGATAATAGCTAAACATTAAATAGAAAGTACAAACATTTTTTTTAATTTTTCTCCCCCCTAACCCACCCCTTTCCCTCCCCCCTCCCCCCCGGACTTCCCAGAGAGAGTACAGGGCATAATATCAATAAAATAAATTTAAATTAAATTAAAAAATTTTGACTTCCACCTTATTTTTTTAAAACTTCAACTCCAAATTGTACACTAATAAAAATTCCTTCCTCCTCCTTTCAATCATCTACCCTTCACAACATTTCTTCACTGTTAACTAAGAATTAAATGATTATTACATAAATGATGACTAAGTATTAAATACAAAAACCTTAAACTTCATCATAAAATCAATCAGTATATAAATAACTTACTATTACTATATATCAGATTATAAGCACTAATTCCAAACTTTAAATAACCTTCCTCCCAAAAAAAAAATGTTAAATCTAATTGTAATATTTTATAACTGGATAGATAACAATTCCAAATCTTTCTCACAATTAAATAAAACTTAAATTGATATTACACAAAAAATAACTAAATAATAATACAAAAACCTTAAACTTCATCATAAATTCTACCACTCTATTAGTAACAAAATGTTACTATGTATTAAATTATTAGGTTCAAAAAAGTTCTAAATCTTTAAAAAGAATTAATAATACTTTGAATAAGCCCCCCCAAAAAAACAAAAGAAAAAAAAAGAATGCAAGAAGTAAAGAAAAGAAAAAAAAATTAAGGAAAGAAGGGAAAAAGAAAAGTACAGTCATAATGGCAACCATCTGTCCAATAAACTTCAACACTGCATCTTGTTGTATCTTGATGATGGTTGCATCTTTTTGTAACTTGATAATTTTGTAGTTGTCAGCTCGCCTCCCATCTGACCCCGATCTTCCATCTCCTTTTCCAGACTGTAGACATCTGTCTGGCTCTGCCAATCATTTAAATTTTGTAAATCTGTTTCGATTTGAAGAGGAAGGGATGGCTTTCCCTCCTCCTCCTCTTTTGTTTTCATACATCTTTCCTCTGGAATCTTGGATATATCAGCCTTTAAGACGTTGACATAAAATTCAGTAGCTTTCTTTGTTGTATTAAGCCGATATCTTTTTCCCAGAAATTTCACTGCAACTCCTGTTGGTGCTTCCCATTTGTAATGTAAATTTAACCTTTTAAATTCATCAATCAGAAAGGTATAATCTTTTCTGGCTTTGAGCATTTTAGAGGGAATTTCTTTCCATATCATCAGTTCCTGGCCATTCACCTGCAGGTTATTTTTAAACGTCGCCTGTATAATCCTATTCCGTAAGGCTCTTGTAGTAAAGTATATTACAATATCCCTTGGTAGGTGTTTTTGTTTTGCATACCAGGAGTTGATTCTATATATTTTATCAATTTGCCTGGCTAGTTCTTCTTTAGACAGTCCAGACACCTGCTCCAAAGCTTCCACCATCCTTCCTTTCAAATCTTCATATAATCCTTCTTTCAACCCCCTGACCCTTATGGCAAATTCCATGGATCTGAATTGCGTCATTAACACCTCTGTTTCAAAATTTGCAATGTCATTTTGTATTTTATCTATATATTCTACTGAAGTTGTCAAAACTTGTTTGTTTTCTTCAATGCGGTTTGCCAAAACTTCAATATTTGTTGCTAGACCTTTACATACCTCCAACACATCATTTCTAATTTGTTGGTCAATATTCTTTAAAGCAGCCTGCATTTTATTATCTATTTCACTAATTTTTTGGTTAAATTCAACAATAAGTTCATCTTTCATAATCTTTAAGGTACTTATTAAATTTTCAGGTGTTAAAGACTTTGGGGGTGTTAACTCAGTGGTAAGTTGCATTTTAGAAATATAACCAGATGAATAATCCATTCTTTTATTCAAAACAATCTTTCCAGATTTTGAAGCCATTTTAGTATTTCCAGTGGTGAACAAAGAAAAAGCCAAGCCTCTAGTTAAAGTTCTTTTAAATTTCTTTTAAAATTCTTTCAAATTCCAAAGCCAGATAGAATTTTACTTTTAAAAAATTGTCAGTTATTATTTAATCCAGAATCGGGAGACAGAGAGAGTAAAGCCAACTTTCAAAATCAAAAATTTCCATAAGAAAAAAAGCTGCTAGGGAAACGAAAGTTACTTTCACTTCTCCTCCCACTTTCTCCGATCGCCATGTTGTAGCCTAATAACTGTTACTTAGTTTCTTCCGAAGTGAAAATCAGCAGTGGAGTTGAAAGAAAAAAAAAATCTGTACTTGCCCTTTAAAATCCTGTCTCTCTCTGTCTGCTTGTTTAAACAATTAAGTAGTTGTAATCCCATTCACGAAGCAGCGGGTGGTCACAGCATCTTGCTCCGCAAAAGCGGAGGTTTCCAAGTCCCCGGAGCAAGAGACAGGCTGGCTGGGGAGCCCTCACCTTTCGCGCCCCTAGCTGACACTTGGGGCACTAGGGGGGGCTCTACCCCACCTGTCCAGCTCTCATCTCTCCCCTTTGCCCGGGGCAGAGACTTTCAAGCCGCCAGACAGCTGTTCTGGCGGCTTTAACGGGGAAAAGGAAAGGCGCTCAACGAGGAGCGTCCGCGATGCAGCGATCCGGAACCGGAAGTCCCCTATCTTCTCAATTTTAAAACCCATTTTAACCATCAATTTTCTTTGAACTTCTCTCTTCCTGTTTTTGTTAACAACTTTGCCTTCTGATTGTTGAGCGAATGTGTTCCATAATCTGGGAATAACCCAGGAGAAATTAATCCCCTGTCTGGGATGGAAGAAGCAGTTCCTTTACCATTCTCTTGACCTTGCTGTGGATTAATTTTAATCTCATGTTATCCGTGATATCCTGTTTTAATTATCTCCATGGACATTTATATAAAGAATGTTGTGTAGTAGCAGAGAAATACAATTTTTGTGGGCTCTCTCCTGATAATCCACATTGTAGCAATTACATGAAAACAAGTATTTAACTCTAAGAATTTATTTATTTATTTAGCATATGGCATATCACACATGGACTAGAAACATATATTAACACTTCACCTTGATTAGTAAACACAATAAAATATAAAATTTTAAAATAACTGTGTTCAAATACCAATGTCTAGTCAATCAAGCCAATGAAGCGGATCATTGTTTATATTTTTTAAAAATCAAATATTGGACCAGTATATATTTACTCAGTTTACAGCTGGTCATGATGTGACCTACAGTTTGACATGGGACCCTGCAGTTACACCGAGGGGAGGATACTATGCCCCATTTATACAGAGACTCCTGGCAGGCCCCATGTGAGGTTTGAATCCTATTCAGGATTGTCCAACTCTAAGAAATCTCCTCCATATACTTCTCATTTGCTCTTGGCCTTACGACACTGACATCTACCATATACAACCCTACTAGGGATAGAGAGCAATATCCTCCAGATTTTTTTGAAATACAAGTTCAATCAATCCAACATTATGGTAAAGATACAAATATTTGTGAGAGTTGTAAGAAACTCCTTAAAAAAAACCCTCAGAAAATAGCAACTTGCTTGCTTTTGATCCTACTTTGATCACCCAGCAGAAATCTCTTTATTTATGACACAGTCTGGATTATACTGCATTAACTGAGTTCCGTGGAGGAAGGTACCATCCAATTTAGTTTATTGTTAATCAAATTAAGTATCCTTAAATGAGGAAATATCCATTTAGACATGAAGGATCTCTGCACTAAAGGCTTGATTGCTGGGAAAATCACTGCTGATTTGCTTTTTGTATTTTCAAATCAGCATTGAACTAATTTAAAGAGCTTTCTAACAAGCTGAAATAGAGGGCTGGCAAAGGTCTTTAAGAAGTCCTGAACTGCAGTGAAGAAGTTGAACATGTGTTCTTTTCTTTCCAAGTAGCCATTTTAATTTGAGTAGCTGTTGGGTTTGGATAGCAATAGCAACAGCACTTAGACTTATATACCGCTTCATAGTGCTTTACAGCCCTCCCTAAGCAGTTTACAGAGTTCAGCATATTGCCCCCAACAATCTGAGTCCTCATTTTACCGACCTCGGAAGGATGGAAGGCTGAGTCAACCTTGAGCCTGGTGAGATTTGAACTGCTGAACTAGCAGTCACTGAAGTAGGTTGCAGTGCTGCTTTTAACCACTGCGCCACCTCCTGCGCTAACCACTGCACCACCTCAGCTCCTTTTTAAGGAGGTCTGGATTGGACAGACCTCCTTAAAAGAATTGGGACAAAATATGTTAAGGCTGAAGGCTAACGCTGAAGATCAAGACCTCATACAGCAGCGGTAAGGCTGAGAGATGGTGCTGACACTCCCACGGGGAATGAGGAAACCCGAGTTAGTTATCACCTGTGGTGTCTTATCATAGAGGTGCTTATTATGAATTCTGGGCAAGCTACTTTTCGGTATCAGCATATGCAAGACCAAGGCATGCATAGGAATAAAGAAATATAATAACCTTGCATTCACTCTTCTTTATTCCAATCATTCAGTTTTTATCTTCCTGCTGTTACCTCAACTATATGATTTTTGATATGTGAGTATTCTACTGTTGCAATATCTTGATATATGAACCATGTCCGGCTCTTGATTCAACAGATGGCGTAGTGAAATGAGAAAACAAGCAAGGCGTATAATGAAATGAGTAAACCAAAGCCTGTAGGAATTTGGGATCTATAAGAGAGCTAGTTGGCAGAGTCTTGCTAGTTCACTGAGAAATGCAACCAAATGAATTTCTTTGATTAGGATAACCACCATTAGGAGCTGCAGTCCATAATTTAAGGGTTTAATTAAATCTAAAGTTGCTACTCACTGTTCATTTAGCAGCCATGGCTGGAAAAGAAAAAGGCATATTCTCTTCATCTTTGCCTGGCAAAGCTTCAGGCAATTTAAATTAGAGTCTCAGATTGAGATATAATGTTGCTATTTTTTTTTGGCTAGAGTTAGTTAGAGTTAATAAAGGTTAAGCTACTAGGGACTTCTTCCCTTATTGTGGCCCATTTATTTGGATTTTTCTGACATGGAATAACCCTATATAGCAAACCCTAAACTAGCAACCAAGACCTTTTTTATGAGCAGGTTAAGGACTAACTGATTCTGATTTTAGCAATATATTTAGTCTGTTATTTAATTGCAATCTTATTTGCTTGCTCTCTAATGGGGTGTTATTGGCTACTGTTTTTTCTTCGGTCCCAAGTTTTATAGGTTTATTGCAAGCTTAAGCTCTCCACAAGAATTTGAATTACTAATGGTCCAAGCAAATTGGTGGTAGATAAGAGTCAATGGAATTCAAGGTGGGCTGGACTTAGTTCTCTGTGGGCATGAAGGGACTCGAGACTAATGACACATTTGATCCCCCCCCCCCACAGGCTCAGCCTGGTCATCTCCTACAAATGAAAAAGAAATAAAGCTCTTTGTTGATCTTAAGCTGAATTTAGACCATGGTCTACATGTAGCTTCTCAAGGGCTTGCTATAATAAATATATTGTCCTAGGGAAGGTACGACAGGCTTATGTGAGGTTATAGGGCTATAGCAGTGGTGGGTTCCTACCAGTGCGGTCCACTCTATAGCACCGGTAGCGGCCCGCTGGTGACATCACAGTACCGGTGCGGTCAGTTGCTGGTGCCTGTGCGCCACCATTTTTTTAAAAAAAGTTTTTTTAAAAAAAAATTTCTTCTGCGCATGCCCAGAAGCCGAGCTTCCGGCACTGCGCATGCGCTGCCTTCCTACCACACAGTGAGTCCAAGCAGGGGAGGATGGCTGAGGGAGCGCGTGAGACGCTGAAAGAACGGGCGGCAGGAGCTATCTCCATTCCCCTTCCTTCAGCAGTCCGAGAAGCCACGAATGCGCGGTGATGATCCCAGGCATTTTCGCACGTTCGAGGCTTCTTGAGCTGCTGAGGGGAGGGGGAATGGGCAGCAGAACCTATCTCAGTTCCCCTCCCTTCAGCAGTCCGAGAAGCCACGCCCACCCGGTCACATGGCTGGCAAGCCACTCCCACAAAATAACCAACGGCCACAGAGTGGTAGTAAAAAAATAAGGAACCCGCCCCTGGGCTATAGGGATATGAGATACATTTCATTTTAATTTACTTGTTTATCCAAGACTATTTGAAAAAAATACTTTCTAGATTGCTACTTTGTAAGAAGATTCGTGGTCAATTCATTCTGGTATCCTCCTGTAAAAAGTAGAAATATGCAGCTTGAATGAACTTGTGCCTTAGAAAAAAAACCACGATCTTTTTTTCCCAGAAAACATCATTGTTATTTATTTTAGAAACAGAATGAAGAAGATGGAGATTGGATATCAGAAGAAAAAAAGAATGGGACCAGAAAAGGAAAGAGAATTGTCAGGACTTAAAAGTTGAGAGCAATTGCTCCTCAACCCAAACATGTCCCTAATGTGCATTCTTCCAGATATTGGAGGCTGAAATTCCCTGCTTATTTCAGTCCTCTGGAAGAATGTTGGTAAAAGGGGGATTTTTAAAAAAGTGGTTGAATTCAGTTAAATAATATATGAAATTATGGAAAAAACAGTAAATAGAAATTCAGGTTTTAAGGAAGGTAAAGTAAGAATCAAGTGAGAGTTTCCATTCAAAGTTGAAAAAAAATGTATATTTGAATGGACTTACCATCCCAGAAAAGGGGCACATTTATTGCCTAAAGACTGTGCTGTTCATTTCCACTGTGCACTCACAGCAAACATGTGGCTATAAGGACTTTATCTATAATGGCTTTATTATATAAAAGAAAAGCTAAGCATCCCGTGTGGCTCTTCTTCGTAATACTTAATAGAAATGCATTTTATTTTAGTCAAAATAGCCTCTGGAAGCTTACAGTAAACAGAACATGATGAAATAAATACAGTTAAACCCACAGGGTAAAATAAATAAATAAATGAGCAATTAACAAGCAGATAAATAAAAAGGCAGCAAAGAAAAGTTACTTAAATATGTACCACTGAAACCTAAGGAAACAGGGCAATTTAGCTTGATAAAGGAAAAGAAATAGAGTTGGTATGTTAACATATACGGGGAGCCCCTATGTCCTATTTAAATGTATAGTAAACAGAGTCTTCATTAAAGTTTCTGAAGGGATCTTTGCCTCCATAGGAATAGCAATAGCAATAGCACTTAGACTTCTATACTGCTTCATAGTGCTTTACAGCCCTCTCTAAGCGGTTTACAGAGTTCACCATATTGCCCCCAACAATCTGGGTCCTCATTTTACCCACCTCAGAAGGATGGAAGGCTGAGTCAACCTTGAGCCGGTGAGATTTGAACAGCTGAACTGCTGAACTGCAGTGCTGCACTTTAACCACTGCGCCACCTCGGAATGTCCATACATACACTTTGGTGTCTGCAAGGGTACACATTTTTACATTTACAACTACATTTACAACATGCATTGGCTTCTGCACAAACTAGAGCCATGTTCATACAGTTGTGTTACGTTTATACTATATTTCAGGTCTGTTGTGGTGGCTAATGTCAGTGAGCAGTATTATCGGAAATGGGACTTATAGGGATTGCCTGCCTGGTGAGTACTTCTGTTGTTCCATGTCCAAATAGGGTCCCAGATGCACGTCTCGACAGATATGGTCAACACAACTATTAAAAGTATGCACGAGAAAAGACATTCCAAATCTCTGGATTGTCCGTGCTCCTTTCTTTTCAAACCTTCAGGTAATCTATATCTCTATGCAAGTCGAATGACAGTTTGCACAAACCCACATTAGCTACTTCAGCATAACAGCTCATATTTGTCAAGTGGGACATAGATAATCTGTTTCTCCCTTGCTACTATTTAGCCTTAACATCAATGACCAAAACAGCGCTGAATTAACAATGGGGGAGTCTCTTCTCTGCTCCCTTATTCTTTACGACAAATGTATGCGATTCCTGTAAAAATCTAGTGCTTGTGGATACCATTCATGAAATACTTTTAAACAATTAACTAATGTATAAACGGCCAGCCCTATGGGTGGATGAGCTTGATATTCACTATGGCAGGAGTGGGCAATTAATTTTCCCAAGGAGCCAATGAGAAACTGGGACTGTTGTGGAAGGCCGAACCAATAGGGCTGTGAAGGTGCATAAGCACACATACACACACATACATAAATTGAAGAGAAAAAAAAAGCAGTCGCGTTCAGAATAAAAGCAATGCAGTTGTATTGCATGCATGGCATACACTTATTTATATTTGATTTCTAATTTCTGATTGACCTCACACGGGCCGGACAGGGAGAGCCAAAGGGCTGAATATGACCCAGGGGCCATAAAATGCCCAGTTCTGCACTATGGCTATGGTGTGGAAGAGCACACTTAGCTAAACCCCGCGATTGTGTTTTTGTTGAATGTACTCCACTTTTTAGGCTGAACTTTCCCTCTGAATAAAGTCTTCAATTTCTTTCACATTTCTGTTGGTTTCTTGTGTCCTAACCACAAAAATTACTAACATTTATCAGTTCGTTGTGAAATATCCTTCTTTTATATGATGCCATTCATCAGCTATTGTTTAAAAGGGAATGAATGCTGAATATGCTTCTCCAACAGTCCTATTCTAGGACTAGATCAAAGCCAGCTGATTATTTTGTCTGTTAATCACATACAATATGCTCTCCCTCATTTCTTTGTAAGGTGAAGAATATTCTGTAAGGGGCACAATGAGTTTTTGTCACCTCTTTTTAGCTTCTCCTCATATATCTCACCAGCAACTTTCTATTGTATAATAAATTATTGCAGTTTAAATTTGTAGGAGAGAATGATGGACCTGCTATAAGTAAGACTTGCTTTCTTCTCTCTGCCTCAGCATATGGTACCCTCTGGTTTTCCTTGGATGATCTCAGCAAATTAATCAAGGAGCTACTTGGGTGAGGGGTCATTTGAGAATTCCTGGCTGTAGGCTACTCAAAGAAACATCCTGGAAAAAGACAGTGATAAGCCATTTTCATCACACTATCAAGAAAGCTGCACAAATGTATTCTATAGCAGCAGAACTCAGCTCAACCACATTTACCTACAATCTTGTTGAATACATGTCTCTTTAACTCCTGGATCTATAGACAAGTTCTCCTCTACCTACATTGGCACTGATAATTTCTTTCTGCCACTCTCAAAGCCCTAGTTTGGGTAATGAAGCATCTGCGAGAAAACAATCAAGCTGAGAGAGAACCAAGGACCCCACATTTCAACGCTGAGCTACAAATATTCTCCTTTAAAGGGGATAAAGTTTAAATAAAATGGAACCCCTCCCTACTATTAGCAATGGTACAATTTGTGGACTGCAGTTGTTTAAAGTAAGTTTAGGATTAGCAAAAGGTTCAGGCAGTTTTAATTAAGCAACTAGTCTGGTTTGTGGTCAAATGGATTTTATAAGGTCACGTAGAAGAACTGATGATGTGCATTAAACATGTCTAGGGGTAGAACAGACGATGTAGATTGTTGTTAAGTCGGGTGAGTGAAGAGACTGGAAACAGGCTTCATGCAACAGCTCTTTATTCCAACTATGTACAGAATGATCCAGCAGAGAGCTAGTCTGACAGCTTGCTCTTATATAGGGAGCTGTCAGATGGTTCAGCCAATCAGCAGCCGGTATTTTCCCCATTAATTCGATAGCCCAGGAATTCAACCTCTGGGACAGCTGTCTGGCATTTGCTGCTTTTAACTCGGAGCCCGGCAGCACTGAAACGACTTAGTACATCCCGTAGCCGAGATTTTAATTGTTGCTCATTATTGGCCAAAATTAAAACATTGTCGAAGTATGGCACAACCCCAGGAATTTTGTGTAGAAGCCATTTCATTACGCTTTGAAAAATTCCTGGGGCTACGCTAACGCTGAATTGCAAGCCGTGACATTTGAACGGCCCCCTATGTGTGATGATGGTTTGCGCTTCTGCCATAGCACCATCTACCGGCAGTTGCTGGTATGCCTATGCAAGGTCTAATTTGGCGAAAATCATGCCGGGCCCTAGAGTGTGCAGCAAATGCTGGACAATTGGCACTGGGTAGGTGCTCTGCTGAAGTGCTTTGCTAATTGTGCACTTATAATCAGCGCGGATGCGCACTGACCCATTGCTCTTGATAGGTGTCACTATAGGGGTCTCCCATTTCGCATGATCGACTGGCTCAAGAATGCCCTGGCTGATCAGTTTATCTAGCTCTTGGTCGATTTTTGCCTTTAGTGCGAAAGAGACTCTACGGGGCTTCATTCTAATGGGTGTGATGTTGGGGTCTAGATTGAATGAAATGGGGGTGCCCACATACTTGCCGAGCTCAGGGCTGAACATGTTCTGGAATTCTCGAAGCGGGTCAATTTCAATTTTCCCTGAAGGGAAATGAATTTCTCTTTGTAATATCCTTCTCTTCTTTACATTGTTTATCTGCCTTAGACTTATCCAACCTGACATTCTCCAGATGTCTTGGGACTTAAAACTCCCAGAATTTCCAGCTGGTATGGCTGGTTGAGAATGCTTATAGTTTTAATCCCACAACGCATCTGGAGAATGCCAGATTGAGAAGGCTGCTATACAATATATATGCACAAGTGTCCATGTTTATAATCAGAGTTTAAATTTGTTTTACTGAACTTATACAACCAAAAGTAGTATTTAGCAATAGCAATAGAACTTAGACTTATATATCGCTTCACCGTGCTTTCCTGCCCTCTCTAAGCGGTTTACAGAGTCAGCCTATTGCCCCTAACAATCTGGGTCCTCGTTTTACTGACCGCGAAAGGATGGAAGGCTGAGCTGGTGAGAATCGAACTCCAGGTTATGGGCAAAGTTTGCCTGAAATACTACACTTAACCACTGCCACCAGGGCTCCTGGTATGTATCTAGAGCTTCTACCATTAATATTATTTCTTTTATTAATACTACATATTTATGTACTGATAAATATGTAGTATAGTGCCACCTTAAATAATATTATGTCTTTCTTAGTTGAATTTCTCTCAAAACTAATGTTCCTCTCAAATGAGGAGGGAATCAAGGCAGAAGAAGAATAGTTGTTTAATGGGAACAAGAAAGAAAAGATAAGGAGGAGACAATGGCTGCATAGCTGATTTAGGATTTTTAGTCTTTAAATCTGAGCTTTTTTTGAGCAGCTTTTATTATTACAATGACTCAAAAACATCACTGTGGGATTTGGGGAATTGTGTGAGAGAAAAATTCAAATTATCCCCCATACATTTCAGAAAAAAATAATTTTGATTAAGAAGCCAATGTTCTTGCTTTTTGGGTAAGCCACACACTTAATAAATTACTGGGATATTACTGGAATCTCTTCCAAATTGATATGTCTATGGAGATTCTTCATCATCCAGGTCACGGTTGTCCCAAAGGTACTTTTTCCCCAAAAGGTAAGTGGACTTTCTTGGTTTTTTTCTTTGAAAACATTTTGCTTCTCATCCAAGCAGCTTTTTCAGAACTGAAGATTCATAGATTTTCAGTGTTTTATTGGGTGTATATGGCTCAATAAATTGCAGGCGCTTAAATTCATTCACTTTCCTTTATCTCCCACGGGAAAATATTAACCCACTTAATTTATTATGCTGAGGGTGCTATTTTCTTCCACATCTGACTTCTTGAAGACTTAACTGGCAATAACCTTGAGGTACGATGGGTGGCCTATAAATTTTATAAATGAATAATTGAATGAATAAATAAATAATAAATAACAAGATAAAAATTCTGGAACTTTTATAAGCTCATAATTGCTTGTGTTAATATACTCTGCCCCTTGACAGAGAATTAGGATAATTTATGTATACATTTTGAGTTGGATTTACAGTACAAATGACTAAATGCGAACAGCTTAATATCTCTTGGTTGAATCTTATTTTCCTGGATGAGAATTTTTAGTGCAAAAATCCTCGGTTTGTATCAGAACAACTATTAATTGCGTTACTTTGAAGACTGATGTGTGGTTTCTTAATTGTCACTGTAATTGATTTTACCTTTCACCTGGCATGGTGATTGCTTTGCCATTCAGGAATGATTAATGGCTGTCTGATGATTATCTTTGCTTGGTTAGGCCTTAGGCAGATATCATGTAGACCAGGGGTGGCCAAACTATGGTTCTTTGAGGACCTGTGGACTTCAACTCCCAGAATTCCTGAGCTAGCCATGCATGCATGGCTGACTCAGGAATTCTGGGAGTTGAAGTCCACAGGTCCTCAAAGAACCATAGTTTGGCCACCCCTGATGTAGACAGTTTGTCTTGACCCTGATTTTCCATGAAAACCTTCAGAAAGTATTTGGATCATTTTTAACCTCCCTAGGAAGAAGTAGGAAATATATATACCGTATTTTTCGGAGTATAGGACGCACCGGAATATAGGACGCACCTAGATTTTAGAGGAGGAAAACAAAGAAAAAAGTATTCTGAACCAAATGGTGTAGTAATATATTATTTAATAAAATACCAGTGTAGCAGAATAATTTTTACAACCATGTATACTTTTTACAACCATGTACACTTTTTACAAACTTCAAACTTGACAGTTTTAAGACTTGTGGACTTCAACTCCCAGAATTCGTCCTCCAGTCATGCTAGCTCAGGAATGGGAGTTGAAGTCCACAAGTCTTAAACTTGCCAGGTTTGAAAACCCTTGCACCCCTAACCCCTAACTCAGGGGTCTTCAAACTTGGAAGTTGGTCTTCAAAGCTGTGGGCTCGCTTTGGGCCGCAGCGGCGGCGGCTCCTTAACTGCCTCGGGAACAGGCTTTGGCCAGCAACGGCGGCAGGGGCTTTCCTGTGGTCCAGTGGCAGCAGCGGCTTTCCCTTGGTCTGGTGGCAGCGGCGGCGGGCAGCGGTGGCAGGCAGCAGCGGTGGCGGCGGCTTTCCCTTGGTTCAGTGGCAGCGGCAGCGGGCAGCGGTGGCGGGCAGTGGTGGCGGCGGTGGCTTTGCCGTGGTCCAGCAGTGGTGGCAGCAGCAGCTTTCCCTTGGTCTGGTGGCAGCGGCGGCGGGCAGCGGTGGCGGGAAGCGGCGACGGTGGCTTTCCCTTGGTCCGGTGGCAGCTGTGGTGGGCAGCGGTGGTGGGCAGCAATGGTGGTGGCGGCTTTCCCTTGGTCCGGCGGCAGCAGCGGCGGCTTTCCCTTGGTCTGACGGCAGTGGCGGTGGGCAGCGGCGGCGGGCAGCAGCAGCGGCGGCTTTGATTGGCAGTTGGAACAGTCTCATGGAATACCGCCAATCAGCTGTCTGTTGCCACCCATTGGCGCCGTTGCCGCCGTTGCCGCCATTGCCGCCATTGCCGCCATTGCCACCATCGCACCAACTCCCTCCCCCTCCCCCTAATGCAACATCCGGAGTATAAGACGCACCCAGTTTTTGACCCTCTTTTGGGGGGTAAAAAGGTGCATCCTATACTCCGAAAAATACGGTATATGCATATGATTACACAATTGAGAAAAACAATAAAGCAGAATTTAATTTCCTTTTAACAGATTCTTGGATTCATCTTAACATGCAAACTAGATTCTGGTTCAAATATCCTCTGGAGAATTGTTGTTAGCAACTATACAGGTACCAGATATAGGACATTTTTGAGCATCTTGGTACTAGTTGAGTCTGAGCTCCAAGGATATTTTGATGGATGATGTTCTCTTTGCCTGATGTGGATCTAGAGAAGTCGACGGCATATAATGTATTTTTCATATTAAATTTATTCTTAGACTGGAGTAAAAGAATAGGAACTTCATATTTACTCTGTTGGAGTTACTCTAAGTGTCCTTCTGAGCACCTGGTACAGGCACCTGGTACAGCTTTGAACTCACCACTAAAGAGATAAGATTTTGCACGTTTTTAGAAACATGTTTATATTACCATCTGCTGTTTCCATACAGGTGGTCCTTGACTTGTGACCACAATTGACCCCAAAATATTTGTTGTTAAGTGAAATATTTGTTAAGGGAGTTTTGCCCCATTTAATGACCTTTCCTGCCACAGTTGTGAAGTGAATCACTGAAGTTGATAAGTTAATAACACGGTTGTTAAGTGAATCTGGTTTCCCCATTGTCTTTGCTTGTCAAAAGGTTGCAAAAGGTGATCGCATGACCTTGGGACACAGCAACAGTCGTAAATACGAACCAGTTGCCAAGCATCTGAATTTTGATCACATGATCATGGGGATGCTACAAAGGTCGTGAAAAATGGTCATAAGTCACTTTTTTCAGTGCTGTTCTCACTTTGAATGGTCACTAAATGAACTGTTGTAAGTTGAGGACTACCTGTATATAGAATTGTCTGTTTATTTATTTATTAGTGAGACTTATATACCACCTCAAAGTACAAGCACTCTCTAAGCAGTTTACACCAGTAAGCAATGTATATTTATATTTACATTGCCCCCAACAATCTGGGTCCTCATTTTATCTACCTCGGAAGGATGGAAGGCTGAGTCAACCTTGAGCCGGTGAGATTTGAACCGCTGAACTGCTGATCACAGTCAGCTAAAGTAGCCTGCAGTACTGCACTCTAACTACTGCGCCACCTCCGCTCTTGATGTTGCCCATCTTGTATACAAAATTCTGTTTGTAATTTGAGTTGTTTTGTTTCTGTAAAGTAGATATAATTGTATTTGACAATGGATGTTGGGTGTGCGCATTTCACCTTGGGACGGTTGCAAATATGTCCTTTTTGTGACTGACCACTTTCAGAAAACTTTTACATTTACTTTATTTATAAGTAAATAATTTGGAGACCAAGCTTTAATTTCATAGTCCTAACTCAGTAAACCAACCAACTGGATTTAACATGATAAGATGATTGAGAAGGGAGAGGGAGACTGTGGTTTGCTCTCATGTTTTCTCTCCAACAGTGGTTGGTTATACTGTAATAGAATGTGAATAATCAATAAAGGAAGAATTTCACATAGCAGGTGAACTAATTCTATCTTTCCCTCAGAAAAATGGCTGAGGGCAGCTTATATACAATTCAGCGGTCATAAAGTACTTTTCAAACAGGTGAACCCCATTCTTTTGGCTGTCTGAAATATAACTTTGAAGCCTCCAGGCACTTCATTCAAACTTAGGAACCTCATTTATCTCTATAGGGGACCCGTGACTTAAGGCTGCATTCTGGTACGATTTATATAGAAACAAGATCTATGGAATTGAGTTCTGCATAGCCATATGCACGGCTGCACTGTAAGAATGAAGGACTTGCCTGAAACTGAACAGAACCTTAAAATTAGCCCTGGAAAACGGTGCTTGGCAAAGCTTTGAAAGGTGCTTCATTATAGCAGTGCTTCAAGCCTCGCACTCCTCTGAAAGGGCTACACAAAGGCAGCATGTCCTCAGCTGCTCCAAAGCTGCTGCTCCTTGGCTTCCCTTTTGAATCCCTTGGAGGCTCCCTCCAGCACTTCCAGGAGTTTGACTAGGCTGTCAGTGACCCAAAGCATCTCAGCAAGACAAGCCGTGTTACCTCTTCACCTTCCTGAGAATCACACGGCTTCCCTGGAGTGAAGCATCTCAGACAGGTGAATTGTATCCTCCTCTCCCAGGCTTAATGGAAAGGCCATCCTTTAATTAAGGCAGATATCCAATTTCCAAATATCTTCTGACTAAGAGTCTCTGCCTGAACACACCTAGGGCCTCCACTTGATTTTTACCTAAATGTTGCATGGAATCC
Organism: Diadophis punctatus similis; assembly: GCA_023053685.1. Classification (NCBI taxonomy): domain Eukaryota; kingdom Metazoa; phylum Chordata; class Lepidosauria; order Squamata; family Dipsadidae; genus Diadophis; species Diadophis punctatus. Next base: position 131,524,780 of record JALIGW010000001.1, on the reverse strand, counting down.
AGAAGTAACAACATGAATTACAATCATGATGTTATAAAGGTTGGAAAATTAGAGTACTCCCACCATACAAAGGGTTTGTGCTGTGGCCTAGAGGTGGAGCTCTTGCCTCACAATCAGGAGGTTGTGAGTTCGATCCTAGGTAGAGGCAGATATAGGGTCTCCTGCTTGGGCAGGGGGTTGGACTAAATGACCTGCAAGGTCCCTTCCAACTCTGTTAATCTGTTAAACTTTAATTCGATACCAGCGATAGATCTGTGGGCTTATACAATTTCAGCTGGTGCCGAGAACTGAAGGTTCCTATTTCGGTACTGAAACTGGGTGGATCAAAAACTACTGATTTACACAAAACATTTTGTTTTCTTCCTTCTTGAAGCCGGCTGCTTTCTTCATTGCTGAACCAAAAATCCCATGGAATATGGCATTATTAGACAAGCCGGAGCATTGGGCCCTCATTTTTCAGCAAACGCCAAGCAGATGTATGCATGTACTTAACATGTGAACAAACATTTCTAGTACGCCTAAGAGTTTATTTCATTTCCATGTTTGTGTGAAGTGGAGGTGAGAAATTTTTGTTCCTCCAACACTGGAAGAAGCAGGGGGCGGGCACTGTTTCAGTGATCCCAGTTCCCCATTTTCCTATTGGTCAGCCAGACGAAATGTTGATTGGCTCCTACTGATGTCTTCTCAACATTGGTAACTTAGTTTTCTTGGCAACAATGATAGAAGTAGCAGAAATTCTTGTTTATTGATGTACAATGTTAAGGTTTAGTGAGCTATAAATCTCCCACTAAACACAAAGAAATGCACTGGGAAAATGTGCCAATTTGGCTGAGTGATGCAGGATTATCTTTGTAGGCAGAAATCCATCTGTAAATATAAAATCAAAAGCAGCATGTTAAATGTAATTTCAGTATTCCTTCAGTATTGTTCTTAAGGGCATCAATATTCATGGAAAGTCCTTTCGGAACTGATGGGGAATATTAATACTGCAACTTTCAAATCCATTCCTATCTTTAAGACCTGGGTTAAATGGAACTGAAATAATTTAAAATGAGATCAGATTTTCTATTCTACTAAAATCTGGGAAATTTTATTGTAAAATCAAAATAGAATTATCTGAAGTGAGTGTGGACGATAAACATTCACTAAATCATTTATTGGGATAAATTAATCCACTTTCTGAGTTTTTAATCTCTAAGCTGAAGCTGCTCTCTTCTGGAGAGCTATTCAAGTTTTTACCCCTTCCCAATTTGACCTTCATTATCTTGTTCCCAAATATCAAATACCAGAGATATTTTCAAAATAGCTGGAGACAATTACAGCTTCAGCAGGTTTGAGGTATTTTAAAGGCTGGCAGTTTCTTTGTACTTTATATTTTCCAGAGATAATTGATAACTCCAACTATTCACTGTGATAAGAAAGCTTTTTAGTCCTACAATTTAAAAATATCTACAAAAATGCACTTAAAAAACCTGAGTGGTTATTATAGAAAGTGTGGGATCGAAGTACAGTGCAAAACAAAAGAACATCCAGTGTTTATATTTAAAATTTCTTTTGTTTTATTCTACTCCCTTAAGTGACATCCTGCCTTTATTGCTAAATTGTAAATTCTGTACAACATGCAGTCATCGGAAGAGCATTCAGCCAACAGATCTATCTCACAGAGTTTCTCAATCTCAGCAACTTTAAGATCTGCGGACTACAGTTCCCAAATTTGCTGGCTGGGGTATTCTAGTCTACTTAGTCCAATTTTCTATTTCTCACAGGACCAAACCAGATACTCCTGGGTAGTTCATAAGCAGAATAGAAGAACCATAAATCTCTCTTGCTGTTGCACTCCTACAACTGTTATTGATAGATATGCTGCCTCTGATTCTAAAAATGGTATCTAGGCATCTGGATAAATAATCACCAATCCCCTAACCCCTCTGGTTTTTGTTGGCTTCTTGTCCTTCTCCTTCTCCTTCTCCTTCTCCTTCTCCTTCCTCTGCTCCTCCTCCTCCTCCTCCTCCTCCTCCTCCTCCTCCTCCTCCTCCTCCTCCTCCTCCTCCTCCTCCTCCTCTTCTTCTTCTTCTTCTTCTTCTTCTTCTTCTTCTTCTTCTTCTTCTTCTTCTTCTCCTCCTCCTCCTCCTCCTCCTCCTCCTCCTCCTCCTCCTCCTCTTCCTCCTCCTCCTCCTCCCTTTTTAGTGCAGTGGTTATTCTAGGGATCCAGCAAAAGTAGGAGGAATCACTCCTCCCCCTTGAATTCTCTGCTAATGTCTCCTTAGGAATATTGGTAAGAAAGATTTTTCAGTGTTATGCAATGTAGTTCCAGATTAGCAGAAGGACTTTTGCTTTGGTGATGTCCTAGTGGTGTCAATCACTCTCACGTCTGCCAAGTTTATAATCTTTGGGATTATGCTCTTAATTGTTTTAGGAATATCTAAGGTTCTCATTGTAACCTTCCTCTCCCCCAATAAATAGCATTTATTCTCATTTTGTCCTGTTAAAATATACATTTCAGTGATGGTTTTTATGCTTTTGTTTTGTTTTGTTTTTATAAACAAAGAAAAAACATTTAAGAAATTGAGGAAGTATCAATCCTGCTGAGATGCGGTGAAATTTAAAGTTCTTTCTAAAAATAGCAAAAATGGATACAAACTCCATCTCAGATTCTACTGTGCAAGCACCTGCTGTTATTGGGTGGTATGAATCTATGGGAGAATACCTGTATTAAAATACCCAGAAGAGCACCAGAAAGCCTTTTGCCCATGGGTGCTTTTGTGGTTGGGTTTCCTTATTGATGAAAGTGGAAAAGTTTTATTTATTTGTAGGAGTATTTATACCAGCTTGTTAATTATTGCTAATATAGATTATCCTGATGGCATAAAGTAGATAGTGTCACGCAGTGATTTTATTGCCTGTTATATGTATATGCAGGGAACTACATCCCTATTCATTATAATGGTTTATTCCTGAGCACGTGATTGATATGTTCTTGTACGCATGTGTGCATTCCATTCTTTCCTTCTGTTCCTGGCTTCCATCGAAGGAAGACCTACTTTTATATCAGAGATGTAAACAAATGAGGATTTATTGTTTTTGTACCGAAATAAATATTTTTACTTAGACTTTAAACTGCGGTTTCTTTTCTAATGTCAGATGTCTGGGAAAAGATCAAACTTCTCCTCTGTGAGAATAATTATCACCTCTGTCAGATAGTTTTTAAGAAATTAAAAAATAAAGTAAATTAATAATAAGGCATTTAAACCATTCCCTCCAAAAAAGTCTTGGAACTTCCGGATTCATATCAAAAACAGATGAAAAAATTGCACAGAACAAACATCTGCCTGAAATTGGGCAGAAGAGAGGCTTGTCTAAATTTTCCTAAGAGGGAATTCTACACAGAAGATGCTGCAGTTGAAAAGAGGAACATCCTATTTTTTTTGGGGGGGGTGTGTGGCTTTTATTTTCTCTCTGATCTAAATGTCATATTCATTTCGATTTATCTGTATAAAGAATTCTAATGATACCTTTTTAAATAGTGAGAGGGGTTTATATTAAACAATTCTGCTAAAATGGTTTCTTTGTGTTCACACTATTAACAGCTAATTGCCCATGATTTCTAAGAGGAATGGCTTGCAAATATATGGTGTAAAATTGTGGAAGTCGATCACTGCAGGTGTCAAAAGTTATATAGGGCGGATAGAGCACAGTGATTTTAGGATGGATGAGAATTTTAAGAGGTGAAATCTTGAGTGGAAAAGCAAATTGCATTTTACTTTGTAGAGATTGAGAGAATGAGGATTTTCTATTTGAGTATGGCTCACTACAAATGCATCAGTGGACCTTATTATGGCTGTTGTGCATGCTTCTAAAAGGAAGATAAGAGATATACATGAAACGAAGCCCATCATTTCTAACAATTGTAGACAAATGGAGATGAAACCCTCTTTTGATAGAAAGCAAAGAAGCTTAATTAGGACCTTCTCCCCCCCCCCATGATTTTTCCTGTTCTGTAGATGATTTGGCTATTTCTTTGTATGTCATCATGTAAAAAATAGGTTTTCCAGTTGTACGCTGCACTAGCTACAAGTCACATCGTAATAATTAATGACTGAGAATAAGTTTCATTTTTTTGTTTACAGAGAAAGCATTCTAACAAAGTTTAAATGTCCCCAAGTGGGAAATGATTAGGATTAAATTGAAACAGTTTGATACCTGAGAAAGAACAGCAGTGATAGTACTACATACATGTGTCTTGCTTCATGGCTGTCAGACTCCTAAACACAATCACAATCACACCACGTACATATGGAAACCTATGACTAGATTCCCCCCAGGGGTGAAATCCAGCAGGTTCTGACAGGTTCTGGAGAACTGGTAGCGGAAATTTTGAGTAGTTCGGAGAACCGGCAAATATCACCTCTGGCTGGCCCCAGAGTGGGGTGGGAATGGAGATTTTGCAATATCCTTCCCCCAGGAGTGGGGAGGGAATGGGGATTTTGCAATATCCTTCCACTGGAGTGGAGTGGGAATGGAGATTTTGCAGTATCCTTCCCCTGCCATGCCCACTAAGCCACACCCACCAAGCCACACCATGCCCACCAAGCCACGCCCACAGAACTGGTACTAAAAAAAAATGTATTTCACCACTGGTTCCCCCCCCCCCAATTACTTCTATAAATTGGGAACTGTATTGTCTTGTATTTTCTGTTATGGATTGCACCAGTAGAGGCTAAACCAATTTCGTTATATACATGATGTCCAATGACAATAAAGGCTATTATTATTATTATCCTCCTTCTTGGCAGTAGAAATTACAATGAAAATGTAATGTTTGTAGTAGATCAAATGTATTCCAGTTCAAACTCAGAAATTCTGATTACAGTGTCCTGGTTTAACCTTGGATTTGCCATGGACCCTCAAGCAATTCTCTACCTTCAGCTGTCAACCCATCTGTGAGATATGAACAAGAATAACCTCACAATATTTTGTTGAGTTTCTCATGTAAACAAAAAAATGGTGACGGGAAGATATTTGTACTGTGCAGTGAACAGCCTTTCCTTGTTATCGCTGGGAAAATTGGTAGAAATGTCTTCATGCTTAGTCAAAGTTTGTTCTGTGTGATTTCAATTTTCTCAATCTCCAGATTGGGAAAATAGCATTGTTTTTAAAATTCCTGACACATGTATAAACTGTCTTTCTTAAAGATATTTTAAAAAGATGTCTGGGAAAGGTTAATGATCCTGTGAATTTTGAAATATTAGAGGACATTTTGATATTACAAATTAGTGATGGACTGAGCGCGCCTCCAAACTTGTAATTTGTTATTTAGCTACCTTAATACCTAATACCGAGGTGGCACAGTGGTTAAATGCAGCTACTGCAGGCTACTCCAGCTGACTGCTAGTTCAGCAGTTCAGCTGTTCAAATCTCACCAGGCTCAAGGTTGACTCAGCCTTCCATCCTTCCGAGGTGGGTAAAATGAGAACCCAGATTGTTGGGGGCAATATGCTGAACTCTGTAAACCGCTTAGAGAGGGCTGTAATGAAGCGGTATATAAGTCTAAGTGCTATTGCTATTGCTATTGCTATTAATTAATCATGTATATGTTGAAATTCTTGCAGATTCATTGGAGTTCTGTTAAAAATTTCGGTAAAGCATCAAGGCAAAATCTTCTCCAATGAAAAAGAAAGAAGAGTTGGGAAGTGGGATAGTTGAAAAAAAAAAGCAACCATGACCTTCTCAAGCTTCACTTAACCCTAGAGGGATGGAAACACCATAAAATAACAGAGGAAGAATAATATTGTTATTTACTTACTGGTAGCAGTAAGTAAAGGGAAAGATATAAAGAGCATATCAGGATGGTTAGCTGTATTTGGAAGATACAGTAAATATATTTGGAAGTGTGAGAGATGACTAGACATATACAGAGAGACTTGAACAGAGTTTTTGTTGTTGTTGTTGAGACTAATGTGATAGCTAAGTGCTACTTTACTCTTACAAGGAGCAAATCAAATGGCTTAAGAAGGTTAAGTCACTACAAAACCATCCTTACAGTTCAGCTTTGCAGAACTAATAATAATGTAAGTACATTTGATGCTAGAACCATTGCTGACTGCAGAGTGATTCAGATTATCATTAAAAAAGAAGAAGAAATGGATAGGAAAGGAAAGGAAAGCAAGAAAGTCCATTGAAGCATCTGCAGCAGAATTGAAAAAGCTGTCTGGACATTGCAAATTTGACAAAGGACTAAATCCAGCGTTGACAGATCAGTTACTCTGTGGAATTCTGAAAGAAAACATTAAAAAAAAGACTCAACAAAGGGAAATTTAACATTTAAGAGAGCGTTTGAAATTGCTATCTCCATGGAAACCACTGCTGGAAATACTATGCTGGAATCAGGAGTAAAAGCAAGTGTGAATACCCTAAACTTCTAATAACATACAAATGGATAATAACAGGTCAAAATGAATTGTACTCCCATTGTGGCAGAGGCTCTCATACCCCAACTCAAGGTAGATTTTAAAGGAGAAGCTTTTCTTCAGAAGTTGTAGGTGCTTCATCACTGGAGGTTTTTAAGAAAAGACTGGACAACTACCTATCTGAAATGGTATAGGGCAGTGATGGCTAACCTATGACACGCGTGCCACAGCTGGCACGCGGAGCCATATCTGAGGGCACGCGAGGCGTTGCCCTATGTCAGCCCCAGCGCGCATGCACATGCTGGCCAGCTGATTTTTGGCATTCTTTTCGGCCATTTTTGCTCTTCCCAGGGTTCAGGAAAGCCTCCTGAAGCCTGGGAACGGCGAAAAACGGCCCAGCGGGCAAAGCAGAAGTTCGGAAATGAGTTTCCGGTTTGCCTGTTGAGCTGTTTTTTGCTGTCCCCAGGCTTCAGGAGGCTATCCTGAACCCTGGGGATGGCGAAAAACTCCCCAACTGGCCAACCGGAAGTTCGTTTCTGAACTTCCGGTTGGGCCATTTTTTGCTCTTCCCCAGGCTTCAGAAGGCTTTCCTGAACCCTGGGGAGAGCGAAAAACAGCCCAATGGGCCTACTGGAAGTCCGGAGGCTTTAGTGAGGCCTGTGCGCATGTGCGGGGGGTGGGGGCAGAGCGGGGGGTTGTGCGCATGCGGGGGGAGCAGCACGGGGGTTGTATGCATTTGTGGGAGGGAGGGCATTGCATTATGGGTGTGAGCACGTGGGCACACGCTATCGCGCATGCACGCACCCTTTTGGCACTCGACTCGAGCCAAAAAAGGTTTGCCATCACTGGTATAGGGTCTCCTGTTTGAGCAGGAGACTACTGTAGAAGACCTCCAAGGTCCCTCCCAGCTCTTTTCTGATTCTGATTGATTGAAAAAACTGCAGAAAATGCAATCAAGTTGGGCATACTGTTTAGGAAAAGCAAACCATATGCCAAGGATAAGCAATCAAGAAACTATTTGAAAAGGAGAGAAGTAGTGCAGATCATAGATAGAGAATTTGTTAATAAAAGAGAAACAGAGATGGCTCACCTAGAAATATATAGCATAAAGCTGCCTGGCTGCCTAGATATCTATTAGTGCTCTTTAGATGACTTTGTTATCACCAAAGAAATTGATGAGGTGCATCTGCAAACCTCAGGATAATTTTGCTGGGACTCTTGGAGCATTATGCAACAAATCTGTGCCATTTAAATATAATATTATGTATTGTGATCATATCGTTGAGTCACAAGGTCTGTATATATACTTGCAGAGGAGAATTGAAAGCCCAAAGCCACAAGATGTTCCATAGCTACTGTTTTACGATAAATCAATAAACAGATTGCTGTCCAATTTAGCTACTGTGCTGTGCCTCTTGAACACTTTACTACAAGCATGGTGATGAAGAAAATTGTGAGTAGGCTTTGACCAAAACAAAGAAAGTAGTGACAACAGACATGTTGCACACTCAATACAACCTGCACGTTACCAAGGAACGTGGCTTGTAATTCTTCAAAACCCTATATACGGTTAGTACGATTACCTTACACATTAATGAAAGATAGCAGGAGGTTTTGTAGCATGCTTATTATAAACAAATATAATACGTTACAAAGACAACTAAACCAAGTGCTGCTTGGTTTGAGGAGTGAAATGTTTCAATCATGAAAGGGTGTTTCAAGTTACTAATTGTGGTTTCAATCAAGTTTTAAGTTACCTAATCATTAATTACCTAATTACCTAAAGAGACTCTGTTTATAGCAACTGCTTGAATGCAACATTGGACAAACTTCCTTAGAGAGCACAGTACAAAACAGAATTCAAAAGGACACCTAATTACTCAAATGCATATGGATTGTCTAATTTATCTCTGCTGGGTAAATAGTCTGAAAAATCCCCATGAGATGATAATTCCTTTGAATTATTTTCTCTCAAAGGGATTGAGTCTCTTTTAATCTCAACAGATATTAAAAAAGAAACTGGGAGAGATCCTATGCCATCTCAAATCTACACAACAATCCAGAATGGCTGCAATATGCAGCAGCAATCTAAGTTTCTGAAGTTTTATTGCGGTGAATTTACACTCTATAGTAATCGTACTATGTATTATGTGGTTTCTATGACCAGTTTAGTTGTCTTTGTAACGTATTACCGTATTTTTCGGAGTATAGGACGCACCTTTTTACCCCAAAAAAGAGGGTCAAAAACTGGGTGCGTCCTATACTCCGGATGTTGCATTAGGCCACTGCCGGACCACGGGATAGCCGCCGCCGCTGCCTCCGCCGGACCACAACAAAGCCGCTGCCGCTGGCCACGGCCGCGGCCATCACCACTGGACCACGGGAAAGCCGGCGGCGGCGGACCATAGAAAAGCCGCCGCGGCCGCCCTGGCGGCAGTGACGGCCAGCAGCAGCGACTTTGTTTGGGGCGGATTTGGCAGCTAGCAGCAGCGGAAGCGGCTTTGTTTGGGGCAGCCATGGCGGCTTTTTTATGGATGCCGCCGCCGGCATCCATAAAAAAGCCGCCGCGGCTGCCCCAAACAAAGCCGCTTCCGCTGCTGCTAGCCGCCAAAATCGCCCCAAACAAAGTCACTGCTGCTGGCCGTCACCGCCGCCACCGCCAGACCACGGGAAAGCCGGGGGTCGGGAGGCAAGCACAGGGGTCCGGATACGAGGCGCAGCAGGAAGACCCCTTTGGAAGAGTGACCAGCGGTGGGCGCCAAAACCAGCTCCTCGGCCAGCACCAACTGCCCCGCTGTCCCTTGAGTGACAAACAGAAGCCGCCCGGCTGGCTCGGTATCCAGGAAAGCGCGCAGCAGCAGCCGCGCTTCGGGAGATTCCAGGCAACGCACCCAGCGCACCGGCTGCACACGCAAGCTGCACGCCACCCGCTCCCCAAGCAGCCGGGCGCGGGGATTCACTTCTGGGGAGCCCTCCTGGTCCGGGTCCTGCTCCTCCTCTTTGCCCCCATGTCCGCCGGCTCTCCCTTCCCCAAGTGTTTTGGTCAGCGCCACTGTTGCTTGGGCGACCAGGACGCTCCTGAGCGGGAGTGGGAGGGACCGGCTGCAAAAGTCAGCTCTGACAGGTTGCCCCGCCTTTCCTTTGTGGACGGACAAGCAGAGGAGAGAAACCTGCGTGGGCGGATGGATTCCCAGCTCTTTCCCTGATACGGTCTAGGCCAGGGGTAGGCAAAGTTGGCTCTTCTATGACTCATGGACTTCAACTCCCAGACTTTCTGAGCCAATCATGCTAGCTCAGGAATTCTGGGAGTTGAAGTCCATGAGTCATAGAAGAGCCAACTTTGCCTACCCCTGGTCTAGGACAGTGTTTCCCAACCGTGGCAACTTGAAGATGTCTGGACTTCAACTCCCAGAATTCCTCCTCCAGTCATGCTAGCTCAGGAATGACTGGAGGAGGAATTCTGGGAGTTGAAGTCCACAAGTCTTAAAGCTGTCAAGTTTGAAGACCCTTGCCACCCCTAACCCAGGGCTCTTCAAACTTGACAGCTTTAAGACTTGTGGACTTTAACTCCCATTCCTGAGCTAGCATGACTGGAGGAGGAATTCTGGGAGTTGAAGTCCACAAGTCTTAAAGCTGTCAAGTTTGAAGTTTGTAAAAAGTGTATATGGTTGTAAAAAGTGTATATGGTTGTAAAAAGTGTACATGGTTGTAAAAAGTGTACATAGTTGTAAAAAGTATTCTGCTACACTGGTATTTTATTAAATAATATATTGCTACACCATTTCGTTCAGAATACTTTTTTCCTTTTTTTCCTCCTCTAAAATCTAGGTGCGCCCTATATTCCGGTGCGTCCTATACTCCGAAAAATACGGTATATTTTGGTTTAGAAATTCTATTTGATTATATGTTTGTACTTGTATTTTACTTTTATCTTGTTTATGGGTTCTTTTAGCCAGCCAAAAATGTTCATAACAATCAATCAGTCAATTGACATATTCAGTATCTTAGTTTTGGAATACAGTAAAGACTTTGAGAATGCTCATTTCATGGATGTATGGAAACCACTCTTGAATTCTTAAACAACAATACTGAAGTGCCATTTTATTTTATTAAAAAATAAAAAAATCCCTAAAGCAATTGACAAATAGTCCTGATAGATTTTTTTATTAGCTTTCTTACATTAACTCAAGAATAATATACCTATTTAAAAGTTTCTTCACCAGCAATGTCTGACAATGCAACCCTATGCATACTTACCCTACAGCAAAGTTAATTTAATGATACCTTAATAGGATTTATTTCTTATAAAGCTTCATGTAATTTTCCTAATACATGTTTTTAAAACTCATATTAAGTTAGAGCTGACTTTTACATAAGCACCAGATATTGAAATATATAATTAAGCAGCAAACAGAAAATAAGTGAAATGTTTTGACTAGCTGCTTTACTGTAGTGATTAGCTTTTTTGAACACTAATAGCTTTTACTTATTCTCATATAATTTTACCCGCTTTTTAAATAGGAAATCTCACTAACGAAAATCTGTAGAATCAAGTCACCTTTGTTTAAAGACTATACAGGTAATCCTCGTCTTATGACCATAATTGAGCCCCAAATTTTTGTTGCTAAGTGAGACATTTGTTACGGGAGTTTTGCCCCATTTTATGACATTTCTTGCCCCATTTATTAAGTAGATCACTGCAGTTGTTAAGGTAGTAACGATTGTTGTAGAGATGGAGGCCATGTGAAGATTTTGTGCAGCAAACTGCCTACCCCTAACAGGCCTCTCATGCCTACATGATCTCACCCAGTTCACATAGCCAGGATGATTTAGGACACTATCCCTGGCTGGTACGTGATCTCATCTAGGTTGTATCAACAGGATGTTCTTAAGGATTTGCTGGGAGAATTCACCAATATAAATGCTGTTACTTTCTTCTACCTTTTGCTGCTTGGAAAACTGTATAAAAAGCAATAAACACTGAGAAGGCAGTCAGACATCTTAGCATCCTGCAATGACTGGTCTCTAACTCCATCAGGTTGTTATGTAAATCTGGCTTCCCCATTGACTTTGCTTGTCAGAAGGTCGCAACAGGTGATCAGAGAACTGGAGGACATTGCAATAGCCATAAATATGAGTCAATTACAGTACCAAGTGTCTGGATTTTGATCACGTGACCATAGGGATGCTGCAACAATCATAAGTGTGAAAAATGGTCATTAGTCACTTTTTTCCAGGCCGTTGTAACTTTGAACAGTCACTAAATGATCTGTTGTAAGTCAAGGACTACCTGTATAGTGTATTTATTTTGATAAATATTTTTTTTGGTGAACATAATGTTAAAAATGCTTCATATTATTCTAAAATAATACAACAGTCCTGTGCTGTAATAAAAGTTAAATATATAATAAAATTAGAAATGCGTTCAGTTAGTATTAGAGAAGCAGAAGCTAATAAAATCACATGTCTATGTGACTCCTTGGTCCAAAACTCTGGTTAATATTAATGACATCTTGCAATTCTTCTTAAGTGAATGTTCATAAACATTTGACAGATTTCTTCTTGTGTTAGAAATAAGGCAGTCCAAGGTGCCCATTTGTAATGAATTGTATTTCTAATGGAGGTTATACCTAAAAAGGTGTGTGGGTGTAAAGCTTCACATGCATACATTTTGTGATGAGCAGTTTTTGCTACCCAGTACAACTGGATGCTGGTTTACTGATCCACCAAAGTCCTTGGGTTGTAGGTAGATTAATCTATAGATATTCATCCATATCATTAATGTATGTATCAATGATTGTACTTTTAAAGGAGAATATTGGTAGTTTAGGATTGAAATAAGGGTCCTTGGTGCACTCTGAGCTTGGTTGCTTTCTTGCAGGTGTTTCATTAGCTACAATTGATGATGTTACCTAGCTCAGTCAGCACCAAGGACCCCTCATGAAATTTTAAAACATATCTAAAGACGGATAATAAGTAGGTGTATTACATTTTAGTGTAATTTCAACTTTGTTAGGTATTATATACATTCTCAATAGCAAATGTTTGTGGTCTTAGAAACTGTTCCAGTTACAGTGGAGAACAATTACAAACAAGCAGAGCCCGCTCAGCCTCTCAGTTCAAATGCTTTTGGGGGAGAGCGGAACAGCAAAATCTTTTAAGACTTATGAAAGACTTACAGGGTTGGGACCATTCAGATCTTTGAAGGACTCTGACAGTTCTTTAGAGTACAGAAGGCACAATTCCTTCATCCAGCGTTGCCATTCTTTGGTGGTCAATGTCATATTAGTTCTGAGGGGTCAAGCAGAATCAATCCAATTATTTCTAGAGACTGTCTGTCTCACAAAAACCTGACCCTATACCATGTAGGGCTTTATACTTATAAACAGGACCTTGATTTGCACTGGAAGTCCACTGGGAGCCACATGGTAACTGGAAGAAAGCCATGTGATCCTTGGGAAAACTCTTCAAATGGATTCTTTAAAGAATAACAGTCAGCTAATAAGTTTGAAGCCATTTTCCCTTGCAGTCTTGCTCAGTTTTAGGAGTCAAACCAACATCCAAAACTTTATAGTGGGAGACATTGTTTGAACGGCTCCTGGCATCCTTGGATTTTTGCTGAACTGGTAGATGCAGCATCGTCTTCTCATTCTTTACATTGGTGGCCCTGAAATGCAGCAGTCAAGAGATGAGATGCTTGTTCTTATATGTTCATGGCAGTGCGGGAAATTAAGAAATCTGATTTACACCTATGATTTGTTCTTCAAAAGGATCACGGTTGCCTTGAAACTTTGCTTCTAGTTAACTTCTAGTTCTTTTTGTCAGGGTGAAAAAAAAGGCCTTTCTCTGTAGAATTAGAGCCCTTATACTTTTGGGAGAGAAGTATTTATCACTTCCGATGGATATCTACGATCACTTGAAAAGCACACTCACTGCCAGCATCATAATGAGAGGCTTTTGTAGCATAACAAAAGCCAGCATCATTCAATTTCCTCCAGTTGCATGCAGCTCCTGGCTTTTGATGTCTGTAGACCTGCCTTTAATCTCTACACGGGTACCTTTACTAACAGGTCTTAGATGAACATAAATTGAAAGAGGAAAGATAGAACTCAGTACAGGGAGGAAATACATTTTGTCCATGATTTACAAGTTCTTTGGAGCTCCAAAGCAGGTTAACAGGTTGTTTTACATGGAAGAATAGACTAGGACAGTGCTTATCCCATTAATGGGAGGTACAAAGAAAGAATTACAGCATGGGAGGAATATCTGATCTCCTTCAGTATGTTGCATAAAGAAATCCCCTTCAGTTAGTACAACGTGTATACCAAGTAAGCTGGTATCTTAAGCAGCAATTGATAAGCATTTGCAAGCGAAGCAGTTCTGAAAATCAGAGTTGCGGAGGAAGAAAACAGTCAATATGTATTGCACTAGTAAATGCATTTTATAGGATAAATCAATTATGTGAGACATATCAGAAGAAGGTTTTTAACACTTGATCTGCAACTCAAGGGTGGGTTCCTACTGGTGTGGTCCAGTGCGCAGCTCCGGTAGGGACCTGCCAATTACACAATTTGTATGCGACGGCTCCAGTGCCGTCTTCGCCGGTCCGTCATGCGCGTCACCATCTTTTTTTTTTAAATGGGCTTTTTTGCTTCTGCGCATGCGCGGAAGCAAAATCTCACCAAAATTGCACGCATGCGCATTCCCTCACGAGATTTTGGTGAGATTTTGCTTCCGCGCATGCGCAGAAGCAAAATCACGTGAGGGGCATGCACGCGTAGCACGCACACATGAAATGTGGAGATGTGCGCGCAGCGCACCGGTATCGATAAGTGAGCAACCCGCCCCTGCTGCAACCGTTACATTCATCTCAAAATTCCCTAAAAATTCTGGATGATATCAATGATATGATTTCATTTTATTCTTCTAAGAGCTTGCAAGGAAGGATTAGGTTAAGAAAGCGATAGTATGACTTTGAAGATAGATCTGAATCCAGGTCTCTGGATGCTGTTTGAATGTTTTGCCCACGACACTAAACTCAGTTTAAGAAAACTAATGCTGAAACTGTGTGCTAGTCATATAGTGAGCAAGTTTATTCTGGGCATAGTATGCACTTCTGGACAGAGAAGAGGTAGGAAAGGGATAAGAGAAGGCTTGGTATGGTCGCTCATAATGTGTCCTCCAAAGCTTTCCTTTGTGACATCTTAATATCTTTTATCTATAACCTTTGGCATTCAGTGACACTGAATTTCAGTATTTCATATACGATTTTGAAAACTGACAGTTTCAGTGAGATCTCATTGAGTTCATGTTGATTGTTAGAAGTCTGACAGCATTTGATAGAGAACAGTTTTGGCCACTTGATGTGATACATATCTGACAGAATACTTTAGTATATTGGATAACTGACTTCTGGTGTTTGGCTCTATGAATATTTGCTGTTCTATAAATATTTGATGCACTAGACGCTTCTCTCCGGCATCTCAGAGTAGATCTTTGAAATAGTCAATGTAGTAGTGGCAGTGTATAATTTCTAAACAGAGGAGTCACAGATGAAATCTGACTCTCAGCTCCTATGTCTCCTATGCAGGAGGGTGGTCGAAATGCACACTGAACTGGGGAGATCTTCCTATTTGCCAATTTACATATTCCATATTCATTCAAAGCAGGAATTTACTCAGCCTTGGCGGTAGGAAAGTGTCACACTCTAGCACACACTCTGCCAGAAATAAGTTCCTTGAAGATGGGCTTCAGCGTGAGTCCGAAAACTCGGAAGACAAAACCTCTGGTCCCAGTGACTGATCCAGATTGGATCCTGCAACATTATCTTGGGACATGTGTATTCGCCTTCATTCATTTACTTTAGGGCTCTATAGTTTTCTCTCTGTTGAGAGCAACAAGTAGTTTTTGATAATATCTTGGGTCCACATCGCAAAAATTGATAGGAATGGGCCAGAAGAATAACCAATGTACTGTTACTTAACAGGGAGATGGGCGGCATATACATTTAATAAATAAATATTTTTCACTTCATTTCATTGCAGAGTCCCCTTCGAGGACCAGCTGTCCTGGGAATCCTCCACTGGAAGATGTGACTGCTAAGCACCACTGTGAAAGTGACTAAAAACAGCAGTTCTTTTTATTTTCATTCAATCATTCATTTTTAACAATCTCTGAGCCTCTCTTGTCATTCCTTACCAGTCCCTGCAACTGGCCTCTGGTTTGAATGGAAAGATCTTCATTTGCTTTCCTTCTCTACTGGGAATTGTAGAAAGTTAGCACCCATCCCTCTCCTAGAAGAATGAAATCTTTTGAGAAATATTAAGAAGGCAGAATATTATATTTGCTTGGATGAGAAATGGCAAAACATGTTTTTTTAGAGAGAGAAAGCAGCCCCCACCTTTCTTAATAGCCCTCAGCAGATTTCAGCACTTAAGAGATAAAGAGATAGATAGCTCTATTCATAGGCAAAGCATATACTGCAGGCAGAAATCCATTCAAGACAGAATATTTTGAAATTCCCTGCAGCAAAGTCTGAACAAAGGCAAAGTGATAGGATTAGCCTCACTCAAGATCGAAACCAGGACAAAGCCATTAAGTCATAATAGGAATTGCCCAACACCCTTTCAGAACGCAAGCCTCTTTATTTCATCATCTCAGCAGTCCAAACTTCAACTAAACCTGGGAGCTCAGACAACTTATAGAGCCAGCTATGACCCCTACATAACCCCTATAACAGCCAATAGAATACATGTTCTTGCACAGGAACAGGAAGCTCAAGTGCAAAGCTCAGAGAAGGTATAATCCCCCCATCTCAATTCCATATGGTCAGCTGCCCAGGACCCATGTGCTTCTTCATTAAACCATATTTCCAATCAGCCTCCATGTTTCCAGTGTCTTTTTCCCGGTTTGGAACTGAACCAGATGGATATTTCTTCCCTCAGAATCAATCCTCTTCAGTTTGTCCTTCCTATAACATACATTTTGGGACTTTGGAAAACACTGTAGTTGCACTAAGTCAAGCTGCTGGCTAAACCAGGAGTCAGAAGCATTCTCATGAGAATAAGTTAGACTGCATGGATCCTGCATATGGCGCCTCCGATTTACTTGAAATAAAGTGTCTTCCCTCTTCATCAACGGTTATGGGTTTCATCTCTACTTTCTCAGCTGCTGAAGCGTGTGTGAAATCATAGCCTCCTTGTAATACAGGTAGTCCTTGACTTGTGACCATTTGTTTAGTGACCGTTTGAAGTTGCGACAGTGCTGAATAAACTTATGACTTATGACCGGTCTTCATACTTACAGCTGTGATAGTGTCTCTGTGGTCACGTGATCAAAATTCAGGCACTTGGCAACTGGCATGCAGTTTCCATGGTTGCAGCATCCCGGGGTCACATGATGACCATGTGTGACTTTCCTAGAAGGCTTCTGACAAGCCAAAATCAACTGGGGAAGCCAAATTTACTTAATTGCTGTGGCAAAAAAAAGACTATCAAACCGGGTGTGTTTCATTAACCATTGCATCACTTAGTGACTGAAGTTCCGGTCCCAATTGAGTTAATAAGTCGAAGACTAACTGTAAACCAGTGGAGATCTGTATCAATGGTCTGCAATTCCTCACCTAAAAAAGAGCATTTGGTAAATGTATAATTCTGGCCCAAAGGAGCCCTTTCCAATAGATTGATATGATAGATGGCTAAGGAGGGCTGCAGGGATCATTCTCTACACCAGGGGTCTCCAACCTTGGCAACTTTAAGACTTGTGGACTTCAACTCCCATAATTCTGGGAGTTGAAGTCCACAAGTCTTAAAGTTGCCAAGGTTAGAGACCCCTGCTCTACACCATGGGCCAGATCATGGGGAAAGCAATAATCCAATTCTCTTCTGGTGTGTGTAATGGTATGTGAGAATGACCTTGGGAAACTGGGGGAAGAGCTACAGTCTAGTCAACAATCTGATAAATGATAGTTGAGTCTGAAAGAGGAGGGGTGGAGAGTCTTAGAAGGACCCTCTTTAGTTTTTAGTAGAATAAAAATGCAGGATGAGTATCGTTTCAGGCTTGCAAGATTCTGTTAAAGTAACCTTACAATGAATATAGAATTAGTATTCATTGTTATGCTTCTTGCCTGGACCAACTTGAAGGGCAAACACCAATCTTCATACAGAAGACTAGAGCTCTTGATAGATTGTAAGTATGGGCAATATTGGCTGTAAAAATAACTCACCTATAAATTTTGCTCCTTGCTTAGTAAACACTAATTGCATTTGACAAGCGGGATCTTTTAATTGAAGCAGGGGTATGCATACCGCGCTGAGAACAGATGCGCCTCTTGCCTTGCATCCCATGTCTTACTTTTTTCTGGACCCCCATTGGGAACTTCGTGAATGGAAGGTGCAGTTTTATTTTTTAGCACAATTGCTTGAAGTGCAAGAGTAGTGGCATGCAACTCAAACTGCTTCTGGGCCAGAGACATGTGAAATAACAGAATATTGTTGAGTTATCATAGGTCATGGTCCCTTACAGAGAAATCTCCTGTAATTTCATTAGGTCCGCCTTCTATTTCTTTTGGTTGGTGCTGCATCTGCCAAGATATTCTAACATTGAGGCATCTACAGGGAAGATCCAAAAAGTCAAGAAGATGAGTGCAACCACACAGTTGAATCCCTGCTCCTTTTAAAAGTAAGAAACATGCGAACATCTTGTAAAAAAGGAGGTGGAGCTTTGATCGCACAGCTGCCACTTTGACTTTTTTCAAACCCCCTGAGGACAGCCCTGCCCAACATTATGCAATATTCACTTATTTAACTTGCTATCCAGCAAACTCACAAAACCTCTCCGTACTTAGCCATGACCCTATGAAACAACACATTTAAAATCAATACATTAAAAACAGCTCAAATAGCAATTTGAACAAACATATGGGCACAGAACACACAATAATGAGTTGGAAGGGACATTGGAGGTCTTTTAGTCCAATTCCTGCTGGATTAGGAGACCCTATACCAGTGATGGCTAACCTTTTTTGTCATCACATGCAATGCAATGCGCCCCATCCCCCACACATGTGCGTGCAACCTCCTGTGCTCCCTCCACCCCCACGCATGCGCACGTGACCTCCGTACTCCCCCTGCCCCCCGCATGCATGTGAGACCCCCCACTCCCCCCCACGCATGCACGTGTGATGCCCCATGCTCCCCCCACCTCTTGCGCATGCTCACATGATCTCCCATGCTCCTCCACCCCGCACATGCATGCACAATCCCCACACATGGAGGTGCAACTTCCCCATGCCTGTGCGCATATCTCCCACATGCGCCACACACCCCAAGCATGTGCGGCAGAGACCCAAAAATCAGCTGGCCGGCAGGAGGCGCATGCGCATGCACAGTGGAGCTGAGCTGGGGCGACGGCTCGCGTGCCATCAGAGAGGGCGCTGCATGCAACCTCTGGCATGTGTGCCATAGGTTCGCCATCATGGCCCTATACCATTTCAGACAAATGGCTGTCCAGTCTCTTAAAAACCTCCAGTGATGGAGCACCCACAACTTTTGAAGGCAAGCCTGGTTAATTGTCCTCACTCTCAGGAAGTTTTTCCTTAATTCCAAGCTACTTCTCTCCTTGGTTAGTTTCCATCATTGTTTCTTGTCTTGTCTTCTGGTGATTTGGAAAATAGGTTGACCCCCTCTTCCTTGTGGCAGCCCCTCAAATATTGGAACACTGTCATCTGTTCTATATTACTCTACAAACTTTCTTCCTTAGCTTCTTGTTCCAGTTAAATAAATAGCTAGGAATATTTTCAGGATGACATTGAACTGGTCTATTAGTTTAATCTTGGTTATTACTTATAACTTTGCTCAAATATCCTTCCAGTCAGGCCTTGTCCATGGCCAGTACATGGTTGAATGCTCCTTAGATCCACACTGAACCTGCTTGGGATCGTGACACTTTAGATAATCCCCTGACTGGCAACCAAATGGTAGAGGCTCTCCATTCCTTCAAAATCTTCGTTGTCAATTCTGTGGTCTCTATCTTAGTCTTCCTGTATTTAATCTGAGTCCCATTCCCACCCCGCACTGTACTCCTTGACTTCCATTCCTAGAACTGGAATATCATTTGTACTTTCAGCCATCATCTTGCATGTTACACTAGTTAAAATTTTCCCATTATCCAACTCTTGATAGATCCAGTGACTTGATAATCTTTGGTATTTCACCCTCCTTCTGCCCTTCAGCCCCTCTTCAATCCATTGACAGGGAAAATACCCTTATTCAGCCTGGCTTTAGGGCATACAGTGCTGACATTTATTCGGGGTAGGTGGGTGGGTGGGGGAAAAGGTTTAGTAAGTAATATCCCCTGCATATGTAACAGGGACATGTTTGTGTTTAATCTGGCCAAACTGCTGCTGTCATGTTTAGTTTTGCCTTGTGATGCAAATTAAGGACATTAAGGCAGGGCACCAACTGAGCATGTCCTGTAACAGGAAGGAGTCACAGCCAAGAAAGCCTCAAGGAGACAATTATTTGAGACAATCTTTTAAAAGAAGCATTTGCTGTGAAAACAAATCCTTTAATGCTCTATATAGCCTAGAAGGTAGAATATAGATGGGGAGCTTAAGAGAAGAGAGAGAGAGAGAGAGAGAGAGAGAGAGAGAGAGAGAGAGAGAGAGAGAGAGAGAGAGAGAGAGAGAGAGAGAGAGCATTAGCAGCTTTAATTGCTGCCTTCTTTTCAGCTGGAGAGAGAGAGAGATATGCTTTACCACAACGGTTCTTTCAGAAAAGAGTGATTCTGTCAATGGATAGGGAGGTTAATTCTTACATGCATATCTCCTGATTTGTAAGCTTTGGCTGCTTTCTAGCTGAATGAATTTTGAATTCTGAATGAATTTTGAATTCATCAAAACAGATTCGCCTTCTGCACTTGACAGTTGCACAGACAGTAATTGAACATGGTGGTTGGTGGGAATAAGAAAGTGAAATTTTAAGAGGGGTGGGGTTTTTTTTGGTCATATCTTTGTAGTACTTCTGATACCACTGACTATGAAAAATTTCAGCCATGATTTTATTCAGTCATGTGAAGTCTCTTTGTGCAAGCTAGAACAGCCGTGAGAGGTTCTGCCATGCCTCGATCTTTCTCCTAATATGGTTGGAATAAGCACACTCCTGCCTCAAGCCCTCTCTGTAAGCCACCTTTTCTGTCTGAAGAATTTACACAACACTCTTCTCCTATCGCCTGTCAATCAGTCTCGATGTATCTTCAGAGATGCTGTAGCTTGGACTGTTCCTCCTGTACATGTAATAACGTAAGTTGGCCTCTGAGCATGCTTGTGTCAGCTCTTCTGTTGGCTGTGTGGTGTTGTTTTCTGAGTATCCTCTAATATTCCCAAATTGGTATGCACTGGGATCCGTTTTCAAATGTGTAATCCAGCTGGGCTACACAAACTTCTCAACTTCAAAATGAGGGTGCTCCTCATGGTTTCACCCTGGGCCATGCATAAAATATACAGTCAATAAAATGTAAGTATAACAAATGTGGCAACTATTTATTTCAATGGTTTGTCTGTGTGAAATCACTAGGCCAGGAAGCACCATGTATTTCCTTGCCAAATCTATCACACTGTATCCAAAACAGCTAAATAGCAAAGTGATCAATTCAATGAATTGTGGGAAAAATAACAAGAAATAGACACATTAGCATCTTATCAGTAAAGTCTGTTCCAATGGGTATTCCAGAAGTGGTATGCCTACACATGCATGCATGCATGTATACATACGTACATAAATATGTATGTATACATATGGTATACAATACGATATAATTTGTTCATTTTATTATACCATACAGATAAATTCTGTAAACATAATTTAAGATGGGTTACAAGATATCTGAAGAGGCAGTGGACAACTGAAAAGGAGGGCATATTAACTAACTTTCTTGGGATCTATGACAAAAATCAGCAAAAGAAAAGAAAAGAAAAGAAAAAAAGGTACTTAGGTCTACATGTACATGATTTTACTTTTTTTCACATCAGAAAGATTGGCTTTTCAATCGCAGTATTTTTCTAAGAAACATTTATTTTCAAGAACATACGTTAGGCAGCAACATGTATCAACCATTAGCATCAGTCAGTGGTATTTGGGACACTTTTTTAAATGTTCAGTTGACTGAGTTTCATGTTTAATGAATAAAAGAGATAATAATAATAATACACAAAAAAGTGTGAATGTTTATTGTTGTGAAAACAGTACAAAATAATAAACAAGATACTAAAAAGCCAAAGAGCATTTTATTTTAAGGCTATGTCCTCTTTCTGCCTGATATCTGGTAACCCTAAATGTAAGTGGATCAGGTATGAGTTCTAACTTACCTCGCTGCCGGTTTGCTTCCTCCCGCGCCGCATGGCTGCGCCTCATGGGCACGCGCATGCTTTGCACGCATGTGCAGTGGCAAAAAATTCAAAGAACCCCCCACAAAAAAGCCAAAAACAACATGGCGACCGCATGCACAGTGCCGGAAACTCAGCTTCTGCACATGTGCAGAAACCCCCCCCCCCGGAATTTTTTTTTTAAAAAATGAAAAAATCAACCGCCCCACAAAAAAGCCAAAAACAAGATGGTGACTGCATGCACAGTGTTGGAAACTCGGCTTCTGCACATGTGTAGAAGGAAAAAAAACAGAATTAAAAATAAAATAAAAAAATTCAAAAAAATTCAAAAAAATATGGCGGCACCCACGGACTGGCACTGACCAAACCGGTTCCGTGATGTCATTGTGATGTCACCAGCGGGTCATTACCAGTTCAGGCAAGCTGGTCCAAACTGGGAGGAACCCACCTCTGAAGTGTATGTGGTTAGCAATGCCCTCTGGCTTCAAAATTGTGCTCACAATTAGCCAGTCAAAGTTCCACCTTTTTCTGTAAGTGTGCAGATACCATTGTGCAGAATGCCTACATTATTTAAAGGGTCTTATATCCTTGTATCAAATAATGAGACCACCTAATTAGAAGGAAGGACTCACTGGAGAAGAGCCTAATGATGGGAACGATTGAGTGAGGGCAAAAGAAGAATGGGACGACAGAGAATGAGGTGGCTGGATGGAGTCACTGAAGCAGTCGGCATGAGCTTAAATGGACTCTGGGGGATGGTAGAGGACAGGAAGGCCGGGAGGAACATTGTCCATGGGGTCACAATGGGTGGGACACAACTTCATGACTAACAACAACAAAATATCCTTGTAATTGCATTTAGGATTGCAACATTAAAATTCAATCCTCAGAATACTTACCTGAGAGTAAATCTTGCTTATCATGAATGAGCATCCATAGAGTTGCTCTGTAGTGTTCTAACTCTATGAACAATTATTTAGAAATAAATTTCGCTAACTAGCATGGGGCAGAGTGATGATGTTCGTCCATCGTGTTTGAAGAGGACCTTGACATCTAACAGGTTGTGGGCTGTCCACGATGTGTCCGCAGGTGGCCGGTAAGGCTTATATGGGCACAAAATGTTCTGCCACAGGTCACCATATTTTAGGTGTCAGCTAGATTTTAAATTTCTACTACTGAATAGGAGAAAATGTGGATTTAGGTTGCTATTTCTGGGTGTTAATAAACTGAGTATTGTACCCCTTCAATTCATGTCAGTAATCATTATTTTATTTGCTTATTTAATATGAAATTTATTTGCCACCCATCTCGTATCTAACAACCTCTGGGCGGCTTACAACATAAAACCATCAGTTAAATTCCTCTATTTAAAAAAATGGCCTAAACCTGAAGGACCGCATTTTGTCCCAATGCATTTCTCCAAGCATTTTGCTCCAACTTCTTAAAAACTTTCAGGGAGGTATGGAGGCACATCAGAGTGGTGCTAAAAGCAATGTAAATGGCTTTGCTCGAAAGCAGAGGCAGAAGAGTCTCTGGCACACGGATGCAGCTCTTGGAGAGTGGCCAAGAGATTGTTTCCAAGCGTGCAACTGAGCCTGCATCATCATACGCTGTGAGATGCTGGAGAGAGCCAGCAAATGAAGCATGAAACAAAATTGGTAAACAAAGCAGAGAGTTTAACTACCACCGTATATCATCACAGCAATCTGTTTACTAGAACAAGACAACTCTGAATTTTCATGGGGAAGCCAAACGGTTGCCTAGCCTGGATTGCAAATCAACAGCGGATAGTGGGCAATTACAGTGAAATTCGTTATTCAAGGAAGGTCTATAGATTAATTGCTTATATGTTCATTGTGGGTTTTCTTTTTAATTCTTAAAACCCTGACTAAGTCATTCTAACACAGTTTCCTACTTAAATAAAATAATGTTGTTTCTATTAAGTGTCAAAAATAATTGCACGTGCGGAATACATTACAGCCTGTTTCCACACAATTGGGTGATTCAGAAACAGTTAAATCAAAGGATTCTGCCCATTACCTAATTGAGGTAATTTTTCCTTTCCTCCGTCTTTCATACATAAATCCTAAACCTGAGCCCACAAAAAAACTTGGGTAGGCAGTACAAGCCTGATCTAAGTTTGGCAGAGCAAACACGTCTGCAAAAGAATAAAACTGCAGATATGCTGCCCCCACTAAAATAAACAGGAATGTCAGTTACTTTGATAAGGGTAACTAAAACCTCAATAATATCCCTGGCAAGGATTGGGGTTAATATCCCGTCTCTGTATTGGTTTGCCTACTCAAAGCCTATGTTTAAGGTTTTTGTTTTACTGCTTACTTCCTTCCATCTGCATGGAGGATACCCAACAGTTCTGTCTTAGGCCCAGTACTCTTCAATATTTTCATCAATGACTTAGACAAGGGGATAGAAGAGGAACTCATCAAATTTGCAGACCACATCAAGCTGGCAGGAATAGCCAACACCCCAGAAGATAGGTCCAAGGTCCAGAGGGATCTCAACAGACTATCTAACAAAATGAAATTCAACGATGAGAAACTGGGTTACACACTGGGAGTTGAAGTCCACAAGTCTTAAAGTTGTCAAGTTTGGAGAGTCCTGGTATAGACAAAGGATGCCTGACCTTTGACTAAAAAATTTATCTTTCAAGCAGTCTCCCTTTCTCCTCTCACAGGGTAATTGGTTATCAACATAAGAAGGGAGGACCCCATCCCACCTTTGTCATCCAAACCCCTCACCAAACCATCCCATCCCTGACCTGTCAGTGAACCCACAAGTAATAGAGCAAGGTTTTCTTCCCATATTGACACTTGAGCCAAAACTGACTGACTGTGTCACCCACTAGGAAAATGGCAAAGATCAAAGCTCCATCAAAACCATAGGAAATACCCCCAAGATATGAAAATCCCTTGCACTCACAATATGATTCTCCAGTATAGGCCCATCACCCAAGGTCAGAACTTGGGCACACAAAGAGGCAGAGATTATGAGCCATGGTGGTGCAGTGGTTAGAGTGCAGTACTGCAGGCTACTTCTGCTGCCTGCCGGCTGCCTGAAATTTGGCAGATCGAATCTCACCAGGCTCAAGGTTGACTCAGCCTTTCATCCTTCTGAGGTGGGTAAAATGAGGACCCAAATTGTTGGGGGCAATATGCTGACTCTGTAAACCACTTAGAGAGGGCTGTAAAGCCCTGTAAAGTGGTATGTAAGTCTAAGTGCTATTGCTATTGCTTTCACACCCCTCAGGGAGAGATAACCATATTTCCTCTTTACCGGAGTCAACTCAACCTCCTGAGGCAAATTTTGTTTGCAGGCTTTCTGAAACAAAGACTAAACTGGCCTATAAATGTTTCTAGCCCTACTGTACCTTTCAATGTGGGACCATCTTTGATTACTAAGCTGTCTGTTTTGCTCTCAAATAAATCCTTCCTCTACCTCAAGCAGGTATATTGTGTTCATTAATCCATCCCAGAATAGACCAAGAATTTTCTTCTAACAACAACAACAAAAAAGCATTGCTGCTTACTGACATTGTATGAATTCAACTGCCCACCGAGCCAGTGTCAATTATATCCAGCCTACAATTGTTCTTGTTGTCTGGATAGCCCTTTGCAGTTGACCTTCAAGGCCTCGTATCTATAGATTGCTTAGGATCCTGCTGAGATTTTAAGAGAATTCATCGTTTTGAAATCTTTGGAAGCCATCACGTTTGCCTGGCACGATGCGATGAGGTTTTTTATGAGTTTAATTCAGCGGCTGGCCTCGAAGAAAACCGTTCTGAATTTTGTGAGAAAAATATTAATGTGATTCTTGCCTTTCATACTGACATGGAACATTTCTGCTTTGGTGCTGCAAGCACAGCTCCCACCCCCCAATATTGTCTGGACATGTACATCTATGCAACGAACCAGAGTAAATTTTGAAGTAGACTCACCAAGTCTTGGAAGACACAGCTGCTTTCACGCTTCCAGGAAGGGTGCTTTGCTCATGCACGACGCACTGTATAGTTCTCCTTCCAAATGGTTTACCTCACTAAACTTTTGCCACCACAGACCCAAAGCAGTCAATCTTAGATTCTGTTCTCTCATATTGACCTGTGCTCTCCTGCCCTCTAGAGGGCACAGAGGACCATTCTATTTCATTTCATTTCATTTCATTTCATTTCATTTCATTTCATTTCATTTCATTTCATTTCATGCCAGAGGAATAAGTGACTGCCGTTCACCTCTGCGATGCCTGAACTTTGATTATTCATTCAACAGGTTTATTAGCAGAGTCGTAGGCAATGCCCAGACAGGGTTCTAAAACCCAGGAGCAGGGTCCACCCAACGACAGGCTTAGATTCTGGATTGTACTTAAGAAGACAAAAGTCCACCGTGACCCCCCCCAAATGCATGGTACCACATGCTACTCAACTGTTGTGAAGGAAAGATAGTTTTTCGATTGCAAATTTGAAGCAGAAAATAAAAGTTGCCATGAGGTACTAAATAACAGGAGAGACGTTTCACCAAAGAACCCACAGGAGTGGGGTATGGAATAAAACATTGATTTTTCCTTCCTAAGGATCTTTAGGATCTTTGCTTCCATCTTTTCCACCATAATCCATTTAAAAAGAGAAGATTGTTCCCTCCATTCCAGTGTTCCAAAAAATATCACAAACAAGCAAACAAACAAACAAAACCCCTGATATTTTATCCTTATTATTCTGATATTTCAGAATGCTGGGAGTTGAAGTCTACAAATCTTAAAATTGCCAAGGTTGGATACCCCTAATATAAGCACAAAGACTCAACCTGAAGAATAATTTCTTTTAGATTTGGACATATAAATATGGGAACTGACCAGAGTTGGTTGAAAGATGGGTGCCTATATAAATGTTTTAAATGGATAGACAGGGATGCTTAAAAAATATTAACCAAATAACCACCATTCTAATTAGTTCTTGAGGCTGATAATGTCTGGAACACTTCTTTTGTTCTCTCTGAAACATGCATATTGACTTTATGCATGTTCAGGTAGTTCTCAACTTAAGTCTGTTTAGAGACCGTTCAAAGTTACAATAACACTGAAAAAAGGGACCTATGAGTGTTTGTCACACTTACGACCATTGCAACATCCCCATGGTCAAGTGATCAAAATTTGGATGCTTGGCAACTGACTCATATTTATGACAGTTGCAGTGTCCTAGGGTCATGTGATCACCTTTTGCGATCTTCTGAGAAGCAAAGTCAATGGGGAAGCCAAATTCACCCTGTTACTAACTTAACAACTATAGTGATGCACTTAACAACTGTGACAAGAAAAGTCATAAAATGGGACAAAATTCACTTAGCAATAGCACTTAGACTTATATACCACTTTACAGTGCTTTATAGTCCTCTCTAAGCAGTGTACAGAGTCAGCATATTGCCCCCAACAATCCGGGTCCTCATTTTACCCACCTCGGAAGGATGGAAGGCTGAGTCAACCTTGAGCCTGGTGAGACGTGAACTGCCAAATTGCAGTCAGCAGTCAGTCAGCAGAAGTAGCCTGCAGTACTGCACTCTAACCACTGCGCCACTGTGGCTCACTTAACAAATGTTTTGTTTAGCAACCGAAATTTTGGGCTCAATTCTGGTTGTACGTCGAGGACTACCTACAACTGCATTCCACAAGACCAGGCCACCTTCATTCATCTCTGTCTTCCCTTTTCTCAAACACACAGCCAGCCTTCACGTTGTATTGTGCCATGCCACACTGGATCATATCCTATCATGATCTTTATCATTTTACTTTTTTTAGATTCCAAATTGAAATCTTCTGTATGTCATGTTCATAATCAGATTTTCCCCATTGGTACTAACCTCTGCTGTCCATTGTGGTTTTGATCAATCAAAGCTTTCCCATAATGTTTTTTAGCAAGTTAGGGAAAATGTAGACCAGGTTACCAGCTTGAGTGATATTCATACCACAAGTAGCATTCTCTGCTAAGAGTAAAGGCAATATTAGTGGATTTGAGCATTCTTGTGCTATTCTACACAATCTAGGATTAGCACAGGGATATTCTCCAAATCAGCATATTGGCAGAGCCTTTCCAAAAATTGGCTTTCAAATATATTTTTTTCATACTACAGAAGAGGAAATAATGATAGAAGAGAATATTTGTAGTTCAGGGTTGAACTGTGGGGTCCTTGGTGCTCCCTGAGCTTGGTGATTTTCTTGCAGACGTTTCATTACCAAACTAGGTATCATCATCAGTGTATGATGACAGTTTGGTAATGAAACGTCTGTAAGAAAATCACCAAGCTCAGAGAGCACCTTGAAACCCACAGAAGGGATTTTTTAAAATACATAACTAATAAATGTTTTAACTGCAGCTAATACACTTATTTTAATTTTAGCTAAATTTTAAAGTACATTAAACTAATTTCAGTTCTGGTTCTATCTATTCCTTGGAGCGTAGCTCTTCGAATGCTATTTGAAGGGCAATTTAAGCAAGACTTAACTTGTATTCTGCAAAAAAAAAAAAAAAAAAAAAAAAAGCAAAAAACAAAAACAAAACAAAAACCCAACAACTGTCAATTTAGAAGATGGAATCCTGTCAGTTCTCCCTGCTCACTTAGTTGCCAAATGATCTGAATCCACAGCCAATTTCATGCGATCTCTAGCAAATCACTCTATGGAAAGCCAACTAACTGCCAGTGTTCAAATCCCAGCATTTACAGCAGTCCTATTTTCCTTGGCCAGCAATGAAGGATGTCTGTTTGATCATGCTTCAACCCTGTGATTGTTTCCTAATGGTTCCATCTCAGCTGTCATCTTCTATCAGGAACAATCAGAGACCCAAAAGCGAAAAAGGAACAACCTTTGCTTTCCCCTGTTTCAAGGCATGTGATCGCAACTCTGTAAGCAAACATTTGATGTTTTCCTTAATATCAATTTTTTTGGTGTCTTACTTAGGCTGATATTGTTCATTCCCTTATGTCCTTTTTCTCATTCCTAGTCCTTCCTGTGTATTCTACAAGCCCGTGAATAACCTAGATCAGGTGGTTGGCCTGTTCTGTATTGATATTGTATTTTGCAGCATGATCTTTTGTCCAAGTTTTCATTGTTACAGACTGTGGCCATTTTTGTCCTAGATAGAGCTGTTCTACCTCATCTTTGCGTTTAGAACACCTTTTCTGTCCCTGTTGCTCTCTGTCTTTCTAGATGAAATTTATGTCCTGCGTTTTCACACATTACTTTGTGACTTTATCTATTTCTGGAAAGTACTCCTGAATTAGTCTTTTTGCAAAGTAATCAAGTAATCAAAGTAATCAAGTAATCAAGTAATATTGAAAAATTGCTGTCTGTCTGTCTGTCTGTCTGTCTGTCTGTCTGTCTGTCTGTCTGTCTATCTATCTATCTATCTATCTATCTATCTATCTATCTATCTATCTATCTATCTATCTATCTATCATCTATCCATCATCATCATCATCATCATCATCATCATCATCATCATCATCATCATCTATATCACAGGTGTCAAACTTGCCGCATCATGTTGCCATCATGTGATGTTTCGCGACGTTTTCCCATTTGCGGAGCAGGAGTGGGGGTGGCCTGCATGTGAAGCATCCGGCCCGTGGGCCACCAGTTTGATACCCCTGATCTATCATCTATAACAGGGGTGTCAAACTCGCGGCCCGCGGACTGGGTGCCTGGTTTAGCGAAGGGGGGGGGAGTCATGATATGTCACATGATGGCAATGTGACGCAGCGAGTTTGACACCTGTTCTCCTTAAGGTATCTAATTCTAGGGATTTGAAACAACACCGTGACAACGCGTGTTTGACACCCCTGATCTATCATCTCTCTCCCTCTCTCCCTCCCTCCCTCCCTCTCTCTCCCTCCCTCCCTCCCTCCCTCTCTCTCTCCCCCTCCCTCCCTCCCTCCCTCCCTCTCTCTCTCTCTCTCTCTTTCATATCTCTGTGTTTGTCAGTTAAGGGAAAAAGTGTCCTACAAAAAAAATATCTGGAAATTTTCAGGTGGGAAGGAAGGAAGGAAGGAAGGAAGGAAAAGAAAGAAAGAAAGGAAGGAAGGAAGGAAGGAAGGCTGATTTACTGCAGGATAGATGCAAATTTCTCCTGGAAAAGCTGACAACACATAGCCATTCTCATCTTTAAAAAATGCAGCTGGGCAATGCTGAATAAAATATATCTTTTAATTAGTAATACAAACAAGCCAATACAAATTGTGGGTTAATGTTACTTATTTATATATTTATTATATCTTCCCTTCAGGAGGTTGAGGCAATGTATGCAGTATAGTCAGTGGTGGGTTTCAGTTACCATTGCTACCGGTTCGGGAATGGGAGCGCGCGGGAGCACGCACATTCTTTGTGCATGCACTACGCTTCTGTGCATGTGCAGAAGCTCCGTGATGATGTTTGGGTGGATGGGCGGAGCCTCCCACCACCGCTGCTACCGGTTCACCTGAACCGGGCCGAACCGGTAGGAACCCACCACTGAGTATAGTGATCCTTCTTCCCCTTTCCTCCCACAACAGACCATGTGTGTTATACTGTATCTCTTCAAACTCCAACTTTGTCCCACTTTGAGCAAATAAATACAAGTGATTTTATTTGCAGAATGCTTAGCCAGTGGGGCGCAGTGGTGCATAAGGACTGAGAAAGCAACTCTGCAAATCTAGAAGAAGACATAAGTCTTTTAATTAATTATTTGAAAAGAGGTTCCATCCTTTTCTAAATCTCCTACTGGATGACACTCTGTGGATGAAATGCAATTTTGAATTGAATTGAACTTTATTTTGCCAAGTGTGATTCGACACACAAGGAATTTGTCTCCGGCACAGAAGCATCATCATCATCATCATCATCCCAATAAAAGGAGAGAGTAAAGAAGATAATAAGAAGGATAAATAATAATAGTACAACCACATTACATGGGCAAATAAGCATAGACATTAGGCAGCACTGTAAAA
The DNA here is from genome assembly GCA_023053685.1 of Diadophis punctatus similis. Taxonomy (NCBI): domain Eukaryota; kingdom Metazoa; phylum Chordata; class Lepidosauria; order Squamata; family Dipsadidae; genus Diadophis; species Diadophis punctatus. Next base: position 131,494,007 of record JALIGW010000001.1, on the reverse strand, counting down.
ATTAGGTGTTCCACAGAGTGATGGCACAGGGGGAAAACTGTCCCTGTGTCTAGTTGTTTTGGCATGCAATGCCCTATATCACCGTCCTGAGGGGAGGAGTTGAAACAGTTTATGTCCAGGATGTGAGGGGGTCTGCAGATATCTTCTCAGCCCTCCTTCTGACCAGCACAATAGACAGGTCTTCTATGGAAGGCAGACTGGTTGTAATTGTTCTTTCTGCAGTCTTAACTATCTGCTGGAGTCTGTACCCGTCCTGTTTGGTTGCTGTACCAAACCAGACAGTTATAGAAGTACAAATGACAGACTCAACAATTCCTCTACAAAACTGTATCAACAGCTCCTGGGGCAGTCTGAACTTCCTGAGTTGATGCAGGAAGAACACTCTTTGTTGTGCCTTTTTAATGACGGTTCTAATGTTAAGTGTCAATTTCAAGTCCTGGAAGGTTATACAACCCAAAAACTTGAAGGATCCTACTGCTGATACTGTGCTGTAGAATATAATAAGAGGTGGTAAAATAGAAAGGCTCCTCCTAAAGTCTACTCTTATCTCTACAGTTTTAAGCATGTTCAGCTCCAGATTGTTCCAGCTGCCACACAGGACCAGTAGTTCAATCTCCCATCTATATGCAGACTCATTACCCTCTCGAATGAGGCCAATGACCGTTGTATTTTCTGCAAAGTTCAATACTGTGCAATTCAGTACAGTACAATTCAATGTCTATGAAGATTTGGCTCTGCTTAAGCTCCAGTTTTTGCCTGTTTAAAGTTTATCAGTCAATATTGTAATCCCTGCAGACCATGTAAGTGGGGTGAGGAAACAGCCTTTGGATATCTTGGCCTACCTCTGTGAGGGTATTTTCCTTGCACCCTACTAAAATGCCCAAACAACAGGACCCTGGACTGAACATATAGTACTTGTAGCCTTTTGTGCAGAGCCCTGTGTTCCTCAGAGCAACTTCTTTGTTATTTGTTTGACCTTCATAATGAGAACAAGTTGATACAGCTATGCCTAATGAGCCAATTATTCTTCCTGAGAATAGCATCCATGAAAGCAGTTTCCCCCCACTACTTTACTGTGGGAATCAATTAAGAACCATTCTATCCTTTATGTTTGCATTGGTAAGCCTCCCTCAATGAGATAATTGATTGGTCAGGAACAAAACTACCCATGAAACTATTCCCAAGGGGGTAATTCCAAAAAAGCCAAAAACAAGATGACGACCGCATCCACAGTGCTGGAAACTCGGCTTCTGCGCATGTGCAGAAGAAAAAAAAAAAACCCAGAACCCAGCCCAAAAAAAATCTTTAAAAAGAATCCGAATTTTTTTTTTAAAAAAAGATGGCAGCGCCCACAGACCTGCACCGACCGAACCGGTTCCGTGACGTCATCATGACATCACCAGCAGGTCGCTACCGGTTCGGGTGAACCGGTCCGAACTGGGAGGAACCCACCTCTGGTGTGTACTCTTTGAAAGATGCACTGTATTAACTGCTACAGCAGCCACATCTGTGACACACAAACAACCACATGAGCCTGGAAAAATAAGTTGCTACTTTGGTGATTTGAAAAGAGATGCTTTGAATGAGCTCTCACATCTTCTGAAGCACCTCTTTTGAAGAATATACACAGCCTTTGTATACATAAATGTAATACAAGTTATAAATAAATTACAGTACAGTACAGTACAGTACAACTGAAGCCATGCTGTGGATAAGAGTTACAGTATTACTGAGGTAAGTATAATCCCTATTTCTCTTATTTCCTGAGTGGGGAACTTTACTTGCATTTGTTAAATTTCAGCCTGTTAATTTCAGCCTATTTTTCTAATCTATGAAAAGTATTTTGAATTTTATTTCTGTCTTCTAGGGTAGCCACTGTCCTTTCGCCTATTGTGTAATATCCAAATATGATAAACTTCCAAATTGTTACTGAAAATATTGAAGAGGGCAGGAATCTTGATCCTGATTCTGAAAGCCGATTTGACATGGAAATCCAGATGATGAGCATTTCTTGAGTATCTAGATCAGTGATGGCGAACCTTTTTTTCCTCGGGTGCCAAAATAGTGCACGCGTGCGCTATCGCCCACGTGTGCGTGCCCACATCAAAGCCCCTCACTTGCCCCATCCCCCTGTGCATGCATGCGCAACCCTCCCACTCCCCTGTTTCCTGACTTCCAGTGGGCCTGGTAGGCCCGTTTTTCACCCTCCCCAGGCTCCAGAGGCTTTCTTGGAGCTTGGGGAGGGCGAAAATGCTCCACCCCTGCCACCCTTGAGGCTGAAATAGCCCTCCCAGAGCCTCCGCGCGAGCCAAAAATCAGCTGGCGGGCACACACATGCGCACTGGAGCTGAGCTAAGGCAACGGCTCGCGTGCCGGCAGATATGGCTCCGCGTGCCACCTGTGGCACCCGTGCCATAGGTTCGCCATCATTGATCTAGATAATTGTTGTGCTATCCAGCTTGCTAATTCAAATATTATTGACTGTTTTGTAAAATGCTGTGTTGAAGTCAAGATACATTAGGTCTACATTCCCATAATCTATTAAATAACTTACTTGTAAATAGCAAGATTAGTCTGGAAAGTCTCTCTCTTTCTCTTGACAAATCTATGGTGACTTTTTACCATATTATTTTCAACAGTCTTTTAATAATCTGCTCTAGAATCCCAGGTACTGAAGTTGTTTGAATTCTCATCTTTTCCTTTTCTCCTTTTTAAAGATGCAGACAATATTTGACCTTCTCTAGTACCTGGCACTTCACACCCATTCTCAGGATTTCTCAAGGTTAAATTAGCGGTGAGACCGTCCGCAGGATCCTTCAGTACCCTAGGATGCAATTATTTTGAGCTATGAGATGTAAACTCACACAAAGCAAATGTTTGAACGTTTCTATAACCCTCGAGGTGTATTTCTACATCTTTCATCCTGTTGCTAGAATTTTATTGTAGAATATTTTTTTGTTGGAGAAAACCAAACCAAAAGAGGAGTTAAGCAGCCACGTCTTTTCTTTGGTTCTGTTAGCATTTGGCTATTTTCAACGAGAGAAATGTACTGATTACTTTCTCTTGACGTTGGACTAGGAGCAAGGAAAACGAAGTTCACCCTCAGTCATGGAAATTGAGTGAGTTTGGGCCACTCACTGTTCCTCAGTCCAATTTATCTCATAAAGATGTGTTGGGAAGAATGAGAGGAGAGAATGATATAGATGCTGCCTTCAGCTCTCATCTGAAAGTGGAAGGAAGGAGCCTTTTAATCTTTGATAGTTTTCATCTACCTCATCTCATTCTGAGAATTACCTTCCCTTATCTACGGCTGATGTCACATCTACAAACCTGGGCTACATGTTTTTCCTCTTGTTATCTTCTTCCTTTGGTATAGTTTGGTATAGTCTGGGCAGCTATACAAATTGAATAACTCTCCCCTCCCCCCTCTCTCCAACTGGGATTCCAATCCCAGTTTTCATTTGATTTTTTTGTGTAGCTCAATGTGTAGCCACATTGACATGTTCTGTCCTCCATTTTTTTATTTTATTTTTTTGCAGTTGTCCCTTTTACATCTCATTTGAAGGAATGTCTACCCATTTTGCACCCTAGTTAGTTTCTTCTTTTACTCAACTTTAGTTTTCCTTAATATTAGGAAAACTGGTATTATGTTCTCTCTTTCCTCTGTGTTCCTGCTATTTCCACTGGTCAAGGAAAACTTATTCTCATATTTCTTCCTCTAACCCAGGGGTCAGCAACCCACGGCTCTGGAGCCACATGTGGGTCTTTCATTCCTCTGCTGCGGCTCCCTGTTGCTGGTCGGCACCTCAATTTTGAGAGGAGCTTCCGGTTAGGGTGGGGGGAAGCAGGGCGCGGCAGGAGGAGACTCTATGGCAATGGGCGGGTTTTCCGGTCAGCTCCACAATTGATAGGGCTTTCAGTTAGGACAGGTAGAGGAAAAAGGACGCCGCGCTAGGAGGAGACTCTATGGTGGGGGAACTGGACTTCCGGTCGGCTCCAGAATTGAACGGGGGGCTTCTGGATAGGACTTTTGTGGCTCTTTGAGTGTTTAAGGTTGCTGACCCCTGCTCTAACCTCTGAAGGAGGGAAAGATCAAAACAGGCAAGCCAACAATTTCTTGGAATAATAATGTTTTGCAGATAGAGCATTATAAGTAAGCAATGCTAATGCTTTAATTCACTGCTCTACTTTCATTATATTCTCTACAGTGCTCTACAGCATGCTGCAAAAACTGCAGAGTGACTTAGAGTTACCAAGTTCATGGCAAGAAATAAAAGGCTGAAAATAGACCATTTGGGAGAATAAAATCAGCTTTCCTATAGTATCTTTGGATACTTTCTCATGTTCTTCTTATGGATTGATGTAACTCTGTCATTTCTAAAGTGTAGGTAACCCAAGGTTGTTTGTGCATGCATGCATGTTTATGTCAAGGTTATTCATCTTTATTCCCAGATAAGTATATTCACCGTGAATGCTGATGGATGTATACAGAAATATAGCATATTTTTCTTCTCTGATGATTCCATTTATTGGGATCTTCCAGGCATCTGGGAAATTCTGCATGGACTTTATTTTTTTTCATGGATCATGATCTCTAAACTATATGACAAACCCAGAGGGGCCGTTGTTGTTATCTTTAAATATTTTCTTTCAGAATAGCCCTTCTTAGTGAAATGGAGTTTTTTTCAGAGTCTGGCCTTTGAAGAATAATTATTTCTGGGTTATAATCCATGTATGATATGCCATACGCTAAATAAATACAGTATATAAATTTCTGGTTAAATTATTTGAGAGCCTGTTTGATCTAGTGGTTTAAACACCAGACTAGAAAGCTGGAGACCATGAGTTCTAGTCCTGCCTTAGGCATAAAAGCCAGCTTGAGTGACTTTGGGCCAGTCACTCTCAGCCAGTCCACCTCACAGGGTTGTTGTTATGAGGCAAACAGGAGGCAGAAGATGTGTTGGATACATTTGCTGCCTTGATTTATTTGTGAAAATAATAAAGGTGGGATACAAGTAAATGAAAAAATAAATCAACAAAATTCTATAGAGAAACATGAAGACTTTGTACTAGTTGACATGTATCAGAAGTCATTAAGCTTATTTATTTCAAAGCCCTTAACATAATGGAGAATCATGACTATAATTTTATAATTCTATGCATATTGATAAAGATTACAAAGAGCTACATGAAGCCCTAATGATTTTTTTTAAAGTTGCAACTAACTGTACAACTTTATAAATATAGGATCTCAAATGATAGGCTGTAGAAAACTTGGCCATCAGTCAGAGAGGACAGTTATGGATTGTTGGCCAGCAATCTAACTCACTAGTTTTCTTTAGCTGTTAATCACACATAAAGTGAAGGTGCCTAGTTGCTGTTAGTTGTATAACAAACCACCATAGCAGAATACAGTGTACTCCTAGGTGTTTACATCAGAAGACAAATCTGTAGGTTAAGATTGGAACACCCTGCGCGCCCGTTCTATGTATGATTGACAATTGAACAGCAGTAGGGTTAGAGAGGGTTAGCACAGATATCTTTACAGCTTAGTGTTATTTATTCCAAACTAGAAAACTGATTTAGAATGGCATTTTCAAAAGGCTATTCTCTCTTTTTGTTATTTCACATGAAAGACAATATCTGTAGCAGGGGTGGGTTCTAACTTACCTCGCCGCCAGTTTGCTTCCTCCCACGCTGGGTGGGCAGGCGCGCATGCACAGTGCCGAAAACCAAGCTTCAGCAAAAAAGCTTCTGTGCATGCGAAGAAGCCAAAAACAAGATGGCGGCACCATAGGTGCCGCCATTAGAGCCTGTTTGGGGGCGTGGCCAACCAGCAATCGCTTCCAGTTCGGTGAGCGGGGGAAAATTTCTGCTACCAGTTCTATAGAACCAGTCCGAACCGGGAGCAACCCACTTCTCATCTGCAGGGAACCAGTTCAGGGGCGTGGCCAACCGGCGATCGCTCCCAGTTCGGCGAGTGGGGGGGGGGAATTCCCACTACCGGTTCTATAGAACCAGTCCAAACTGGGAGCAACCCACCTCTGATCTGTTTTTTTTTCTTACAGAAAATGGTATTTACTTTGGATTTCTGGAAAAATACTCCCATAGAGAACAATGGGTTTGCTATGATCCCTCATGACTTACAACTGTAATTGCTAGGCTCAATTACGGTCAAAAGTTGAGGACTTCTTGCATGCCATGGTTGCTTCATGCAACTGCTATACATTTCTAAGGAAAGATACATTGTTGGAGATGGGTGTTACACTTCTCTTTCTCTCTAATTCTCCACCCATCTTTTAACTTTGGCATCCAAAGTGCTACAGAGTCCTATCTGATGTGGTGTGGTTATTAGCCAAACAGCAGTCAGTGGTGGGATTCAAATTTTTTTTACTACCGGTTCTGTGGGCGTGGCTTGGTGGGTGTGGCGTGGCTTGGTGGGCGTGGCTTGGTGGGCATGGCAGGGGAAGGATACTGTAAATTCTCCATAGTGGGCGGAGCGAGCCTCCAAGAATGGGATGATCCAATCCATCAGCCAATCAGGACTGAGTCTGACTCTATATAAAAGCTGTCACCCCGAAGGGCACCCCCTTTTTCGACTCAGTCCTTAGTCAAGGATTTGTGTTTCCAACCTTCCAGGTTAACTCAACTCTCCTGCTTTCTTCAGCTTCTCTCTTCAAACAACTGTGCTGTGAGTGCTAAATTCCCCTTTGACCTGTTGGGCTCTGTGAGGGAAAAGCAGTGAGGCCTTTGGCCTCAGTGACAGCCCATAAGCCACCCTTCCGGTGACAGCTGTCACAGGAGCGACTTAGCGGCCTGGCCACCTTCACATCAAGCATAAGTCACAAAAGCCTTGCGCTTAGGTGACCACCGGCCAGGGCGGCCCTGCCGCTGACCGCTAGGGAGTGGGGCCTCCAGGGACTCTTCAATACCACCGCTGACTCCTGCGACCCGTGGCTGCCTCTCCCCACTCCCCGACCGGCTGCTAAGGATCCCACCTTTTCCTAGCCGTTCGCTTCTTACTCACGTTCCTGATCGTCTGCGGCTACTGTCAAGTGCGGCCTCTGAGGGACTCCCTTTTGGCGCGAATCGCCATCTTGCGGCCCGAGTGCAACCGGAGGCCGCTCTACCTCTGACGGGCGGGGGAAGCCCCTCCGCGCATGCGCAGTGACAGCTCGAAGCCGCCGCTTCGCCTCCCGAGCCGCCGACGCCAGGAAGACTGCTGACCGACATCCCTCGGTCTCCTGCTCCTGCCTGCGAGCCGATCCAGGCGAGACACTGCCGAAGCCGACGTCTGCGGCTGCAGACCTTTCGGACAGCCGGGAAGCCTCGCCGCCGCTGTTTGCCGCTCGCCGCGGCAGGCCCGATCGCCAGCTGACGCTACGCGTCTTGCGCGCATGCGCAGCCACTGATTCACGCCGGCAGGGCGTCAGCGACGCCGAAGAAGCCTCGGAAGTCTCCGCCTCGCTCCTTCGACCAGCCCCGCCCTCCAGCTGACGGGCGCCGGCCTCCGGCAACCCCCACCAGCAGCTCCTTACTGACAGCACCTCAGTAACGGCAGTGACAGGCATGGCGGACCCTGGGGCCAAGCCTAAGTCTAAGCCAGCCAAAGCAGGCCAGAGACCTGAGGAGGCTGCCAAAGATCCTCATGCCCCCCCAGCTACCAGGGATCGCTCTCCTCTGCGAAGAGACTCCTCCAAGGACAAACACCCTAAGGGCAAAGCCTCTGCCAAGGCCACGCCCTCGTCCTCCAAAGGGGCATCTTCCTCCCACAATAAGGGGGCCCTTCCCCCCCACCCACACCTCCCCCCAGGTCGCGATGTCCATCTGAGGCCTTGTCTCTCGATAATCCTGACCTTTGCCTGGGGGAGGCTGACATCTGGGAGGAACCTCACCCATCTGCAGCCCAGTCTCCTACGCCGGCTCCTTCCGCAGCAACTCTTCTTCACTGCCCTGAGGTTCAAGCTCTGATCCGGGAGGCCATTCGGGAGGGCATAGCTTCAGGCATGCAGCAAGTGGCGACCCCTGCCCCCTCCCCTTCTGCCACCAGAGCTTCCTCAGCTATGCCTCGCAGACCCCAGACATCAGACTGGGATAGTCCCTTGGAACCAGCGCCTGACTCACCGGCGCCTTCACCCACGCCCGTTCAGACAGCGGAGGATCCGGATCAGGATTTGGTCTTGTCTGCGGATGAAGACATGGCCCCCGAACCGCCGGCATCCAAGGGCCTTTTCAATCTGGCCCTATTTAAATCCCTCCTACACAAGGCGAGGGCAGCGGCCAAAATGCCCCCAACTGATCCTAAACCGGCAAGTGAGGACCAGAGTGACCCACTTTTCGAGGAAACCTCCTCACCAGAAGAGGTCATTCCGACCCCCAAACTGTTTATTGAATCTGTCACCAAGCAGTGGCAGACTCCCATCTTGGGGGCTGCACCATCCTCTTTAGACAAGAAATATTTTAACGTGGCCCACGGCCTGGCTCAACACCTGCCAGTACCCCCTGTGGAGCCACCTATAAAGGCAATATACTCTGCCAACCCCCTTCCGGGGGATTCCGAAGAACTCTTACGTCCTGAAGACCGCCGCACTGAGCAGGCCATCCTGCGGGCCCACCAATCGGCCGCCTGGTCGGTCAGGGCATCTGCAACCGCCTCCTTTTTCTGCCGGACATCAATCCGCTGGCTCAAGGCGCTTCAGGAGCAGTCCACTGACGCACGGACTCGCCAAGACCTCAAATAACTGATTGCAGTGGCGCAATTCACGTCCGACGCCACCCTCCAGAGCGCCCGCTTCGCGGCAAGATCAATGGGAGCATCCGTGGTGGCGCGCCGGATGCACTGGCTCCGAGGATGGCAGTCTGACGCTCGCCACAAATGGCGCCTCGCCACCTCTCCGGTCCAGGGTCAGTCCCTCTTCGGGGAGGCATTGGACCCATACCTCATAGAGTCCAAAGATAAGTGGAAGGTTCTCCCCAACTGTACCCGCAGGGGCCAGAACAAACCTTCTACTCCTCCTCCCCCTCCCCCACCTCGCCGCCCTTACCGTGCTCCTAGGTACAGGGGTAGATATCAGGCAGGTGGCCGTCAGAATCAGGGGCAGGACAGACCTAAGGCAGATCCACCGGCCAAACGCCCTTTTCGGGCTGCAGGCGGGCGCTCCTACCGCCGCTTCAAGTAGATCCCACGGACCTTCCCATTGGGGGTCGCCTACGCTACTTTGCCGGGCGATGGGAAGATACCACCACGGATAGTTGGGTGCGAGAGACCATCTCATCGGGACTCGCACTTGACCTCCTCTCCACCCCTCCGGGATATTTCATGAGGTGCCCCCAGTCCTCCAATCCCGAGAAGCGGTCTTTAATGCTGGCCGCTATCCAACACCTGTTGGAAATTGAGGCCATCCAACGGGTTCCGGAGGACCAACAGGGGCAAGGCTTCTACTCCAACTTGTTCCTTGTTGAAAAATCCTCGGGGGGGTGGAGAGCGGTCCTGGACCTCAAACGACTCAATAAATTCGTCGCATATAAGAGGTTCAAGATGCACACGCTGCAGTCCATCCTAGCGTGTGTGCGGAAGGGGGACTTTATGTCCTCGATCGATCTGACGGAAGCTTATCTTCACGTACCAATTCGGCTGTCCCACCAAAAGTACCTTCGCTTCTGCTACATGTCCAACCACTATCAATATTCCGCACTTCCATTCGGCCTCTCCTCCGCCCCGCGGGTCTTTACGAAGATCCTGGCAGCCCTTGCGGCAAGCATGAGGGACATTCCCGTCCGCATGCACTGCTATCTGGACGATATTCTAGTCCTGTCGTCCTCACTTGCGCAAGCGGAGGTGGACCTTCAGCTAACTATGGAGTGCTTAGAGGAGCATGGCTTCTCTTTAAACATCGAGAAGAGCCAGCTCCAGCCTACCAACAGAATTACCCATCTAGGGGCTATTGTGGACTCCCTGGAGTGCAGGGTGTTCCTTTCCCAGGAGAGGCAGGACAATATCACCACTCTTGTCCAACAGGTGCTCTGCCTAAGGAAAGCACCTTTGAAACAACTCTCGTCTCTCCTGGGGAAAATGATTTCGTCCATCCATATCACTCCCTGGGCACAACTGCACTCCAGGGAACTACAATGGCTCTTGCTACCCTTCCAAAGGGCAGGGAAGAGCAATTCATCGGCTAAAATCTTAATCCCATCCTCTGTCCGTCGCTCTCTCCAGTGGTGGCGGTCCCCGGCGGTATCCAAAGGGTCCAGCTTCTTCGAGCCGAGCCGGGTGACGGTGACAACCGACGCCAGCCTAAAAGGATGGGGGGCCCATGTTCTTTCCCATGTGGCCCAGGGAATGTGGTCTCAGTCGGAGACCACCCTAAATATCAACATCCTGGAACTGAGAGCAGCATTCTGGGCCCTTCAGGAGTTCCAGCCCATCCTCCGCAACCGACACATCCTGTTGATGACGGACAATGTAACCACCAAGGCGCACGTCAACCGCCAGGGTGGGACGGTATCCAGGGGATTAATGTCGGAAGCCAAGGCCTTGGGACTCTGGGCGGAGCGACACTTACTCTCGCTCAGAGCAGAACATATCTCGGGTGTCGACAACACCACAGCGGACTGGCTCAGCCGCAATGCGGTGGACTCGGCGGAGTGGAGCCTGCACCAGGACATCTTCCAGCAGGTGGTGCAGCGATTCGGTCAACCAGTCATCGACCTCTTCGCCACTCCCCGCAACGCCAAGCTCCCGAGGTTTGTTTCCCGCTACCGGTCCCCAGGGGCCGAGGACATCGACGCCCTTCGCTGCCCCTGGCCGAGGGGTCTCCTATATGCATTCCCTCCTCTGGCGGTGCTCCCACAGGTCATCCGCCGGATCGTCACCGAGAAGGCGGAGGTGATCCTTCTCGCCCCGCACTGGCCCAGGAGAGCGTGGTTCGCGGACCTCCGGTGGCTGTCGGCCAGCCCACCATGGCGGATACCACCGACCGCGTCTTCGCTCTCCCAGGGGTCCTTACAACACCCGGACCCACACTGGTTCAAGCTGACCACTTGGCACTTGACCGGTGCTGCCTAACTCATCGCGGAGTGCCCGACGCCATTGTGGACACTCTTATGTCATCCAGACGGGCATCGACGGACCGCATCTACGCTTCTACATGGAAGTCGTTTTGTTCGTGGTGCTCGGCCGCCTCACTTTGCCCGGTGGACCTTACCATCGTAGGTGTTTTATGCTTTTTACAGGCGGGTCTGGACAAGGGGTTAGCCCCCAACACCTTGCATCGCCAAATGGCGGCACTCTCCACCGTACTCTCCTGCGACACCGCAGACACACTATCAGGACATCCGCTGATCCGGCGATTTCTAAGAGCGGCCTCCAACATCTCGCCGCCCGTCGTGCACAGATTCCCGACGTGGGATCTCCCGCGGGTTCTTCTTGCACTGATGACGGAGCCCTACGAGCCGCTACACACCGTATCACTATGACACCTCACCCTCAAGGTTGCCTTCCTGGTGACCATAACTTCGGCTCGCCGGATTTCGGAGCTGGCGGCCCTATTGGTCCGGGAGGACTTATGTATCTTCTATCCCGATCGGGTCGTACTACGTCTGGATCCAACTTTCATTCCAAAGGTGAATACACTCTTTCACAGGACGCAGGAGCTGGTTTTGCCCTCCTTTTATGCACAGCCCTCGATGGACTTGGAGCGCCAGTGGCATACCATCGACGTACGGAGGGCTATTAAAATATACAACGTCTGCACCGCCCCTTTTCGGCGTTCGGAAGCACTGTTTGTTTGTTTCCATCTGAAATCCATGGGCAACAAGGCTTCGCCAGCGCTTATTGGCAGCTGGATCCGGTCGGTCATTGCAGACATTTACTGTGCCCAGGGCCTTCCGCGTCCGGAAGGATTGACCGCACACTCGACGCGCAGCGCAGCCACCACGGCAGCGTGGTCGGCCAGAACTTCTTTGGAGGAAGTGTGCAGAGCGGCCACCTGGTCTTCGCCGGTGGCCTTTATAAGACATTACAAAGTGGACCAATTTGCCTCGGCTGAGGCCGACTTTGGGAGGCGTATTCTTCAGTCTGCCTTATCGGCTGAGGAACAGCATGAATAACTGTCTGCCCTCCCTAGGGACTGAACTGCTTTGGCATGTCCCATTCTTGGAGGCTCGCTCCGCCCACTATGGAGAACGGGGCGTTGTTCCTTACCTGAATGCCCCTTCTCGTAGGGCGGAGCGAGCCTCCACGTCCCTCCCTGTTGGTTGCCTGCATGCAGTTAGAGTTTTGAATTCCTGCTGTTTAATAAAGTTTGGTTGGGTTGTTACACTATGGGTCTGACTCCGTCCTTCGTCTCAAGAGGGGGTGCCCTTCGGGGTGACAGCTTTTATATAGAGTCAGACTCAGTCCTGATTGGCTGATGGATTGGATCATCCCATTCTTGGAGGCTCGCTCCGCCCTACGAGAAGGGGCGTTCAGGTAAGGAACAACGCCCCGATCTCCATTTCCACCCCACTCCAGGGGAAGCTTACTGCAAAATCCCCATTTCCTCCCGATCAGCTGGAACTTGGGAGGCAGAGAATAGATGGGGGCGGGGTCAGTCAGAGGTGGTATTTACTGGTTCGCCAAACTACTCAAAATTTCCGCTACCGGTTCTCCAGAACTGGTCAGAACCTGCTGAATACCACCTCTGGAACAGCTTGGAGGAAACTATCCCACTCTCGTTTCACTCTAATCTCTATGTAAGAGGCAAATGTTATGGAGCAGTTTGGAAACTCTCCTTGAGATGATGGGAAAGGCAATTCTTTTAGGGCTTTATTACGCAGCACTCATCAGAAACAATTGAAGCTGCACCATTATTTGAATTTTCTGTGAAATTGGAGAAGCAAATTAGCTGTAAAAAAATGCAAGAATTTTTGAAAAACGGAGCCTAATGTGACAACTGAGTATTATGACATAATTAAATTAGTTCTGTGGTGCAGCTTTTAAATAAGGGTAGCTGAATGGAGCAAGGCTCTTGTTCCCGGGGCTTCAAAGGAAAGGAGAGATTTAACTTTATGTGCCATCTCAAGAACTACAGCTCAGGATAAGAGAAAGGAAGTGTAAAAGTGATTATTCTGCCATCCAAGTGTGAATATTTGGCAGAGTTAAAGACCAACAATAAAACATTCTTGTATAAGCAAGAGAAGTCTTTACAAGTTGCTTTAATTTATTGATGGCTTAAACACTCAAGTTGTTTATTATGTGTTCTGCATTTGATTTTTAGACATCTGAACATGGCCCTTTGTCTCTGTAGCCAGTCTGTTGTTGTTTGTAACACTAATCCTTTCCCTGATGCAAACAGTGAATATATCTAAGTCTTTGTTTTTTGGAAAGAAGTTGATTTTGGATACTTAAAATCTGGATGTTCGGGAAATCATTTCCAGAAGGTGGAAAATTCACCATATGGAAAGCATGCAAAATGAACATGCATACTCTATAACCTGGTTAAACTGGAAACATTAAATTTAAGCTTAATTCCATTGAAATCTTTTATTTGTGGACTTCAATACCTAAATATCTTCTGATTCTAAACTCTAATGATGATTGTGTTTGCAGCAAGAAGGACCTACTCACTGCAAGATAGCCAGACCTCTCTATTGGCAGGACAAGAAACAATGGATGGAAACTAATCAAGGAGAGAAGCAGCCTGGAATTAAGAAGAAACTTCCTAACAGTGAGGACAATTAACCAGTGGAACAGCTTGCCTCCAGAAGTTGTGGGCGCTTCATCTCTGGAGGTTTTTAAGAAGAGACTGGACAGTCACTTGTCTGAAATGATATAGGGTCTCCTGCTTGAGCAGGGGGCTGGACTAGAAGATCTCCAAGGTCCCTTCCAGCTCTATTCTGATTCTGACTTGGCCATGGCAAGTTGGCCGTGGTGACTTGATCATGGCGAGTTAACAGCAGCGAGTTGAATCAGCTCTTCAATGCTATGCCTGTTTCAAACTTTGAAGGACTGATTCAACTCGCTGCGGTCAACTTGCCATGGCCAACTTGCCACAGCCAAGTCACCACAGCCAACTGCAGGAAAACTCCCCATGGTCAACTCGCCATGGGACAACTTGCTGCAATTTAACAATTGTATTTAATTATTTAAAATAAATAGAAAATTATTTTAATTTTTGCCAGTCACATTTCATTCTGTCCCTCCTTTTGCATCCTTTCTTTAACGATTCTATTCCACTATTTCTTTGATATTGGTGTAACTCATGTTCTGCAGTGAGTTGTCCTGCAGCAAGTCGGCTGTGGCGAGTTATCCCGCACTGAATTGGCCATGGCAAGTTGGTCATGGCAAGTTGGCTGTGGTGAATTGTCATAGGCCCTTCTCCACAATGCCCGAGTGAGAGCACCCATCCCTTTTCTTCTCCTTTTCCTTTTCCCTTCCCAGAGGGTCTTGAGCTCCACCGGTTGGATTTCCATACTGTGCCTGGCTCCCCAACTACAGCTTCTGTCACAAATTTATTTATCCAACTAATACGAAAAGCACTGCTTCATATATAGACCCAGACTTTGCAGGCTCTATGATGGCCAGTTTCCCTGTTCTCGCTTTTTGCATGCTCTGGATTCTATGAGGTAGAACTCCACATTCATCTCCAAAAGTGAAAGGTATCTTAAAAGCAACGCACAATACTAGGAAGCAAACTATTAATTCTGAAAATTAGCATGACCTAATCTACAACTGGGTGGCTCTGGAACTTTTCTTTCCTTCCTAATGAAATTTCGTTTGTGGTAGCTAGTTTTTTTTTTCTACAAGCATCTGTCACACAAAATTAGGTACCAGTGGAAATACACCAAGGATGAAATTCATTTGCACATCTGGTTTACTAGAGAAATAGGGTTAATCTCTTCAGCCCTGGAGAGCTGTCTCCTTCATTGCAGGTTAAGTAACATATTTGTCCAGCCTTTAAAGTCAAACAACCTGTCCCTCTTTTGGTTTACGAAGTGTGTAGAGGATAGCCGTGCTGGATTGATGGCTGAAGATATTTTGGCCAAAAAGACCATCTTCTCAATCATGTTTTATATTCATTGTTGTTTATTTGAGGTTCTCAGGCTAGTTTATAAGGATGACATCATCTGTATTAGCTCTCCACAGATTGTTCCCCTAAGACAGTGATGGTGAACCTTTTTTGGCTCGGGTGCCAAAAGGGTGCACGTGTGTGCCCACACCCATAAGGCAATGCCCTCCCCCTGCGCATGCGCACCCCTGTGCTGCCCCCCTGCGCATATGCACAATCCCCCTGTGCTGCTGCCCCCCCCTCCGGGCATGCGCACAGGCCTCACTGAAGCCTCTGGACTTCCAGTTGGCCTGTTGGGCCATTTTTCGCCATCCCCAGGGTTTAGGAAAATCTCCTGAAGCCCGGGGATGGTGAAAAACGGGCCAATGGGCCAACCAGAAGTTCAGAAATGAACTTCTGGTTGGCCCTTTGGGCCGTTTTTCGCCATCCCGAGTTCAAGAGGCTTTCCTGAAGCCTGAGGAGAGCGAAAACGGCCAAAAAGAAGGTCGAAAATCAGCTGGCCAGCACGCACATGCGCGCTGGAGCTGACATAGGGCAACACCTTGCGTGCCCTCAGATATGGCTCCACGTGCCACCTGTGGCACACGTGACATAGGTTCGCCATCACTGCCCTAAGAAGTGGCTTTCCACACTCTGCCTACCAGATGATTGTCCCTGGCCTGTTATATTCCTCCTCCTGTTATATTCTTACATTCTCCTGTCTGAATCACAGCTGTGGCTGCTGCAGATACAGAAAAGCACACTTGTCTATTGCCCATGGTTAATGCAGGCCAAGTCTTCTGGGACCCAGCTGGGAAGCTGGGGCTATCTAGACTGCATTACAGATGACGATTAGGTGGCAGCAAAGAGAGGTAGAAACTTGAACATCACCTGGGTTTGGTTGATTGAGTTAGAAAGCCCCAAATCTCATCTTTGTAAACTGAAAATGTGCAAGTGGGCCACATTGTCGCAATTCCCTTGAGAGGAGTTTAATGGATGCCCCTCCTTTTTCATCCCAATCTTAATGCAGAGCAGCCTGTAATTGTGTTTCCTGTTCTGCTTGAAGAGTGACGCAGCCTGACTTTTGCTGGGCTGAACTCATCTGTGCCATTTCCTTTGGTGCTTTGGGTTGAAAGCAGGCAACATCTGTGCTCTTATTGCTCAGTGTAGAAGCTGGTTGGTGATCTCCATCGCTCCATATTCTCCAGATTCTCAAAGATAGAACATTAGACCGTTTGTGGGGTCCTTGGTGCTCTCTGAGCTTAGTTGTTTTCTTGAAGACATTTTATTACCAAACTAGGTAACATCATCAGTGCTTAAAAGGAGTGGGTTTGCTCTCTGTTTATATACTAGTGGCTTTTCCTGTCATGTTGATGGAAGTGTTCTTGTGATTTCTTGATCAGGCTGTTTTTTTATTGTTAGCTTGTTTGTCTGAGTTGATATTTCCTTGATTGGGATATTGTTTACTCCTTGATTGTTGGTCTAATATTAATCATGGTGTTAATTTATGAAATTAATCTGGCAGTTGACTGCTGGTGAGGCCATCAGAGGAAAGAGTTGAAGTCCAGAAAGGGATTTTTAAGCAGGTTTCATTTCCAGCTAATTTATTCATGAAGTCACAGTTTAAGGCTTTAAGATGGAAAAGCCCTAAGAAACCCACGGAAAACCTACTAATAGGATGTAAGTGCATAGAAATTCCCACAAATAACTATTGTGATGAGTAGACATAGATGCTATTTAGAAGTTAGCATATTGATTCAGTTTGATCAAGTCATCCCATTGGAGCTTCTCTAGTCCTTCAGTTCATGTACAGTGAACGCATTGAAGCTTTTCCCACAATGCATTGTAAAGTGGATCATGATACCTTTAGGCATTTTGCAAAGTGGATTGTGTTGCCTCTGAAATTGGAAGTGATCTTTGGAGTAATTCAGGCTGTTGTTGTTGTTGTTGTTGCTGCTGCTGCTGCTGCTGCTGCTGCTGCTGTTCTTCTTCTTCTTCTTCTTCTTCTTCTTCTTCTTCTTCTTCTTCTTCTTCTTCTTCTTCTTCTTCTTCTTCTTCTTCTTCTTCTTCTTCTTCTTCTTCTTCTTCTTCTTATTATTATTATTATTATTATTATTATTATTATTATTATTATTATTATTATTATTATTATTATTATTATCTCTTTTATTCATTAAACATGAAACTCAGTCAACTGAACATTTAAAAATGTATCATAAATACCATTGACTGGTGCTAATGGTTGATATGGGTTGCTGCCAGTGTCCTAGGTATCAACCAGTTTCACTTACTTTTGCTACCGGTTCGGGAACGGGAGCGCGCCAACGCTTCTGTGCATGCGCAGAATGTCCGTGATGATGTCCCGGTGGATGGGCGGCGCCTCCCACTGCCGCTGCTACTGGTTGGTCCGAAACAGTAGAAACCCACCACTAGTATCAACCAAGTATCTTCTTAAAATATACGATGTTCTGAGTAGCGCAGTTTTTTGCAGTTCCGCTGGTGTTATTACAGGAAGCTGCAATTTCTTGATGTGTTTTGTAAAATTCTTGGATATGGTACCAAGTGCCCCGATGACAATGGGTATCACGGTTACATGTTTCATCCATAACGTTGTAGTTTCGATGGCCAGGTCGCAATATTTCATGATTTTTTTCCAGTTCTTTTTCTTCAACACTGGCGTCTCCTGGTACAGCGATGTCAATAAATTGTATACTTCGGCCCTCGACAACCGTGATATCTGGCGTGTTGTATTCCAATTGACGATCTGTCTGTATTCGAAAGTCCCACAAGATCTTCACCATCTCAGTTTCAACAATTTTTCCACTTTATGTTCCCATGACTTTTCAGATACAGGTAGGGCGTATTTTTTACATAATGACCAGTAGATTAATTTAGCAACTCGATCATGTCTAGCTTTGTAATAAGTTTGCCCAATTTTGCTGCAGTCACATATTAAATGTGAAACAGTTTCAACTTTGTTATTGCAAAGTCGGCAGTTTGGATTGTCAGTGGTTGTTGTTGTTGTTGTTGTTGTTGTTGTTGTTGTTGTTGTTGTTATTATTATTATTATTATTATTATTATTATTATTATTATTATTATTATTATTATTATTATTATTATTATTATTATTATTATTATTATTATTATGTGCCCATCTTGTGGTTCAAGGTGAGTAACTGCAAAGATCCTAGTGACGTAAGAAAATTTCTCCATAGCTGTAAACTGTTTTCCAATTATAGCTGGGTCACAGATTTATGAAATGGAATCACTATATTGGCAATGTTTGATTTCTGTAAGGATTCCAAACGGGAGGTTGTTTTTTCTTAGCAACAGATGCACATTGATTTGATGATTTTGTTGAGGGTTCTGCGGCAACCCTTTGACCTTTTTCCTATTTGTATTTTTCCATTGAAAATTCTGAACCCATCAGAATAACTATGGATTTACGAAGTTAAATTTTGTTTAGTATCTCTTTGCATTGGCATATGGAAAATGAGACATAAATCATGAATGAATGAATAAATAGATCATTTGCCAATGTTAATCAATTTCTCCAATTTAGATATAACTTCTGAAATTCTATTTGAATTATTAGTAAAAAAAGGTGATGCCGTTATTAATTTTTTCAGTTTCCTCAACTGCATTTTGCCGGTTTTGATATTTATTTTCCTTTCTTCCCTTGAGTGAAGAAGTGAACTTTTTGCAGTCCTGACTTACTGCTCTTATGTTTTTGCAACTACTGTATATTTTTTGTTCAAAATAAAAATATTTTTTCTGCTGTGCAGCAAGAATACTTAGCTCAACAGGGGAGCCTTCTGAAGTTTAAAGGTTGCTTAGAGAAATTTCAGAACAGCTAATGCTGTATGAAAAAAGGACAAGGGATATTTTTTATCCCCTTTCCACAGCATTTCTTAAGCTGTTTCCGTGTTTTGCAAAACAAAGCAACAAGACAAAAAACTTAAATAAAATTAAGAGTTGCAAAAAGCATACATCCAACTGGGGAATTCTGGGCATTGAAGTCCACACATCCAAAGTTAAGAAGATTGAGAAACATTGTGGTGTGGACAAAAGGGAAGTATTAGGATAAACACAGTTAATCTCATTAATAAATGGTGAGCATTATTTCTGGTGATTACTCCCATATATTTGCTATTTAGTTCTCAAAGCTCTTTGTTGTTTCAATTTTTCAGTCAGAGCAGTTTCTTACACATTTAAATACCACAGATCCAAAGAAAGGTATTTTAGTTTTCCAGTGTTTTGTAGTAATGAACCTGGCAGCTATAATAAGAATTGTATCAATTTCTTACATTACAGCAACTTATATCCCTTAGGAAATATGGAAAACAAACTATTGGGAAGGTTCATTATGAGAACTGTCGATTTTCTTTATTTCTTCAGAAAATTTCAAGCAAAACAAGTAATTAACTAACAATAGCAATAGCACTCCATCAGCACAGTTTACAATTACCTTACATTCTTGTGATTTCAGCATAATATAGTTCCCTACTATAAATTATTATTTCAGTTAGTTTTTGGTGTTATATTTCAAGCTCTCTATTTCAAATATAGCAGCATGTTAATGAAACAAAGGTACAGAATTTACAGCTTTTGTCCTTATAGGGCAGTGATGGTGAACCTTATCGGCACTGAGTGCCGAAATGGGAGCGCGCACAAACATTTTTTGGCACCGAGTGTCAAAATGGGTGCGTGTGTGCATGCGAGCATGCCGAAAACCAGATAATCTGGTTTTTGGTGTGCGCATGCACACAGGCCACGTGGTCTACCAGTTTCTGGCATGCATACACGCATGAAGATCAACTCTCTGGTTCGCATGCGCCGGCTCCGCCTTGCCTTTTGAGGGTCCTCGCCGGCTCCCTCCACTGGAAAGCCGAAGACCCTTCCCGGCCTCAGAACAAGCCAGCGCAGTCCCCCCTCCCGCCACTTCTTCCAATGGAGCGAGACTGCTTCCCAGCCAGCGCACCTCTTACTGCAGGAGCAACTGGCCAGCTCGGCCGCACAGGCAACATTTGCTGGCTGGGTGGCTGGCTGCCCTGCCCGCTGCTCCTGCCGCCACCGGGGAAGCGGCAGCACGAGAACCACCAGTGCTGGGGCGAGGAGACATGCCAGAAGAGGAAGAGGAGCAGAGCTGCTGAGCAGGCTTCTTGCACGGCCCCAGCCCTTCAGCATGCAGCACATCCACAGTCTGGAGCACATGGCGGGCTCAGGCGCTGGCTGGCTGGGCAGGCAGCTGCCCTGCCCACTGCTCCTGACACTACCGTGGAAGCGGCAGCACGAGAACTGCCGCCGCTGGGGCGAGGCTCTGTGCCAGAACCCAGAAGAGGAAAGGGAGCAGAGCTGCCGGCCAGGATAGGCTGGCCAGGGCTTCCCTCCCTCCCTGCCTGAGTGGGCTTCTTGTGTAGCCCCAGACCTCCGGCGGGGAGGGAGGGAAGCCCTGGCCCACCCCATCCTTGCCGCCGCCACTCCCTCGGCCCTGGGGGCAGCGGTTCTCACACTGCCACTTCCATGGTGGCAGCAGGAGCAGTGGCTGGGGGAGCTGTGTGGGGGTCAGCTGGCTCTTCTGTGGCATCCGAGCCAGCCAGGTGCTCCAGACCGCGGATGCGCCACAGGCTGGAGGTTTGGGCCACGCAAGAAACCCATTTGGGCAGGGAGGGAGGGAAGCCCCCGCCCACCCGTCCTGGCCGACAGCTCTGTTCCCCTAGGAAGTGACCACCGGGATCCCCTCTCCATGTCTTTTGGCACACACACTCATTACTCTTGCGCATCAGAAACCAGAAGACCAAGTGGCCGACACGCGTGCGCACTGGAAACAGGAAGATCATTTTCCTGGTGTGCGCATGCGCATTGGGCAGCTGATCTTCCGGATTCCGGCATGTCCGTGCACGTGAAAACCAGTTGGCTGGCGCACCAGAACCCAGAAGAGCAACGGGCAACGGCTCCACGTGCCCGGAGAAATGGCTTTGCGTGCCATAGGTTCCCCATCACAGTTATAGGGTAGTAATCTTTTGAAACAAATCTTGATGTCAGTCACTGTTAATATGCATTTAAGCAAGGTCAGACTTGGTTAGTATAGAGATCACCAGGACATTTATAGCTGTAGGCAGTGGTGGGATTCAGCCAGTTTGCACTGGTTCAGGTGAACCGGTTGTTAAAGTACCCACCCCCCACCATCAAAGTGGATCCTGGGTGCTGTGCTGCAATGGAGAAACAGGCAACGGAGCTGCCGGCCCAGGGTCAGGTTGGCCATCGCGGGAGGCTCGTCCCACATGTGCGGCGGAGCTGGAGGACAGGGATGGGCCATGCCTCCCACAATAGCCAACCTGACCCTGTGCGAAACGATTGTTAAATTATTTGAATCCCACCACTGGCTGTAGGGTTAGGCTTGGCTTGGAAATTGGAACAAACATTCTAGAAAAAAGGGGCAGCAGCAAATTACTTCTCATTTTTTGTCAAGAAACACTGCATGAATGTGTGTAAGATGTCTATAGGAACTGAACTTGATTCAAGGGAATCTTTTCTTTTATATAGGATAGGTTAATGAGGCCAGCCCATTAAGCTCTGAATTTTGTTCAAGTGCAACTGGAACACTAAACATTAAAGCTTTCCAATTTGGGTCTTTCCATCAGCTAAATAAACAAGTCTGTTAGAAGCTCCACTGTCAAACTGAGATTAACTATGTCACCAGAGGGCTATTTGGAGTCATTGGAGTATTTGAAGAACTATTTAGAGTCCAATTGAAAAATAATGTAAAATATAGGATAAAATGAGAAAGAGGCTAAGCCAGGGGTCGGCAACCTTAAAGACTCAGAGCCATTTGGACCCGTTTCCCAGAGAAAACAAAACACCCAGAGCCACAAAACCTGGGTGGGCTTGACCCCCCAGCTACGCCTACCCAGGTTTTGTGGCTCTGTTTTCTTTTCTATGAGAAAAAGGAATCTCTCTTTCTCTTTTCCCTCTCTCTTTCTCTCTCTCCATCTCGCTTTCTCCCTCTCATCTCTGTTTCTCTCTTTCCCTCTCTCCCTCTCTCCCTCTCTCTCTCTCTCTCTCTCTCTCTCTCTCTCTCTCTCTCTCTCTCTCTCTCTCTCTCTCTCTCTCTCTCTCTCTCCCTTCCTCCCCACCCATCTCTCTCTTCCTCCCTCTCTCTCCCCTTCTCTCTCTGTGTGCTGAGGAACGATCGCCACCCCCGGCGCAAGCTTTCCTTTGGGCCTCCTCCCCCTCTCGTGATTCCCTGGCTGGCTGTTGCAGGGCCAGGAGGGTGCGCATGCGCAGGGAGACCCTCCTTCTGGAAGCCGCAGAGAACCTTCCTTCTAGAAATGAGAGGCCGCGGAGGATGGGCGGCTTCTTGCTTAAGGAGGGTCTTTGGACGCAGCTTCTCTCCTGCCCTAAGGATCCAGCCATCGCCTTGCCGTGTCCACCCCACCCCCACAGTTCTTCGGCCGAGCGGGGAGGGCGTAAGCTCCAGCCCAAAGCGGCAGGAAGTGAAGGCTGCCTTATGCATAAATGTGGCACGAAGGCAGGTACATAGCTAGCCAGGGAATCACGAGAGGGGGAGGCAGGTCGCCCGAAGGAAAGCCTGCGCTGGGGGTGGCGATCATTCCTCAACCAGCACCTCAACCAGTGCTGGAGAATGAACCCTGGCCGCTTCTCCATTCCTGCCGTCACCCTTACCTTCTCAGGCCAGGGGAGGGAGGGGAGGGTGGGCCAGCCAGTGATGGGACAGGGAGCCACAGCAGGGGCCCCAAAGAGCCACATGTGGCTCCGGAGCTGTGGGTTGCCGACCCCTGAGCTATGCTATCTAATCCCCTCTTGTTTGTGTGTGACATCAGCACATATGCAAAATGGTGGAGATTGGATAGCTATGCCCTATGTATTATCTTGCAAATATTAACTGCCCTCTGCCTGAAGCAAATGCACAGATTACCTGCCTTCCTTTTTGGTAATATGTTGGTGATTTTGCATAGTGTCTCCATGACGTTTGAACCTGGATTATCCTAGTCTTAAATTGAAAAAAATATAAGGATAATATGGACTACAATGAAACTGGAGTGCTGAAATTACAGATGTTGGCAGCCCTTTTCTGTGTTGTAATGTCACTTGTGGTTCTCAGAGAATTGCTTCTTTCTCCTTGACAAGAGTTTACGTATTCCATTTAAATGCCATCTTGCTACGAAAAAGTGTGCCAAAGAAGTTTAATACAAAATATTTGTAAGACTGCAGCTCAAACACTTAAAATTGTATCCATTAAAAACTGAGCTGCAGAAAAAAAAGCAATAAAAATAAAGATCTCGGGATCTATCATGTTTAAGCTAAAGCCAGATATGTTTTAGATATTGAGGTTCTACCTTGGCTTTATTTCACATTTGTCTCTGAGGATCAATTTAGGTTCCCTAGAAAAAGAATTTGTCTGCAGACTGTCCTATTCTGTTGCATGTCTATGTAACCACAGAGTCTCTACTTATCTAGATTTCTAAGGCCACCAACTGAACAGGGCTGTGTTCATGTAGAGCTGGCTATTCATTCTTAGTTTACATTCAGTCACATACAGCAAAATATATGGTCTGTGGTCTGATGGATAATTTTTGTTGGTTATTTCATACACATCTTTAAGAATTGAATCAGCAGAACTGGTATAATGAAACAGGATTTGTGATTAAACTGAATGATCTTAGAAACTACGAGAAACAAATGCTTCAATGCATTTGTTGAATCACTGGATCATTAATTTGTTCAGATTTCCGTCTTAAAAAACAATTATAACATTTTCAGATGACTATTTGTGGGCTCTTAAAAACAAAACAAAACAAAATCTATTACTGGAATTTCTTTCCCAGTCAATAAAAAAGATGGGGAAAAAGTTCACTTTCTAACTACTGTTTAACTTCTTTATCTAATTGTTTTGACACAAACAGGATGTAAATCCTTTTTTGCTTTGTAAAATCTCCTAACAATTCCAGTCTTTACTTCAAATTAAAGTAGCTTTTAAAGGAAATAATGCATCTGCAGATGGTGCTGAATTGCATAAAATTAATTACTACATGTGCAAGGTCTCAGTAATGAATTCCACTGAGGCTTGTAAAGCCCGCTGCATGCAGAATTAGGTGTTCTTCCTTTTGTACCTGTTCATTTCACTGTCACATGTTGGGTCATGTTATGAGCAGCATGGTGGCCGAGTTTTGAAGATGCTTGCCTCCCACTCGGAAGGTGGAGAGTTTAATCCTAGGTAACTGCAGATGTTTCTCTCTGAGGGCACAAAGAGAAAATATCTGCTGTGAACTCCACATAGGCATCAGGATGGGCATCTGGCCAGTAAATGCTCAGCTCTATTAAGTCGCCCTGACTACACCAAATTAAGGGATTACAGGGTGGTAAAAAGAAAAAAAATGTTGGGCCTTGTTAGGGGGAAAAAGTGTCTCCTTGAGTTGGAAACTAGGGATCACATCAGGGGTGGGTTGCTCACTTACCTTGCTACTGGTGCGCTGCGCGTGCATCACCACGTTTCATGCACACACACGTGCGTCCCCTCATGCAATTTTGCTTCCTCGCATGCGCGGAAGCAAAATAGCGCTGAAATCTCACGAGGGGACGCGCACATGCATGCAATTTTGGCAATTTTTTGCTTCCGCGCATGTGCGGAAGCAAAATCTTTCTGAAATCTCATGCACGCGCACGTCCCCTCGTGAAATTTTGGCGCGATTTTGCTTCTGCGCATGCGCAGAAGCAAACATTCGCTGAAAAATTCACAAAAAAGATGGCGGCTCCTAGACACCGGCAACCAATCGCACCGGGTCGGTAGCCTCTTGATGACATCACCAGCCCGCCGCTACTGGTGTGGTAGAGTGGAACGCACCGGTAGGAACCCACCACTGGATCACATGCCTTTACATTTGCTTTTGGAAGAGTCATTCTGATGGAAAAACAAAGCAAGAATATTTTTTATTTTTACATTTGGCAACAATGTTTTAGGTTTGCCAGGAAATATGAATGATCGGAGTGCTCTAATTCCTATTTTAGTCAAAGTGGAATGGAAAGACAAGATTCACAGCAAAGAATTAAATAATATTAAATAAGCTGGCCAGAGACTAGTGATAGAGCAGAAGCTTAGCAAAAGAACATCCTGGCTGAAGGTACGATAGCTCTACATTCTGCTAGGGAACACTTAGACAAGTGCTAGAACACATAGAGAGCTTTGTTGCCAGAGACTACCTAAACTAAATGGACCAGCCACATCTCATGTTAAAAGAGCAGCAGGGTGTGTAGAGGAGATAGAGATGCTATAGTGAAGCAGAGAAAGTAGCAATGTACATGACAGACTACCAGTCACCAAATTGTCCACGGTAGATGCATTCGAATCCCAATCTTCTGCTTCACTGTTGCACCCAAGCTGAGCATCAGCATCGATAGTCAAGAATGAGTTAGTATAATTTAAGGCAATGTAAAGCAAAGGAAGAAACATGGGCGAAACATTCCTTTCTAGCAACAGGATCCCCACTGCCTGCGATCTTATCTCACGTCCGCTGGTCCATCTAATGCACACAAGAGAGTTTTCGTGTTCGCAACCAGAGAGCTGCATACAGAGATCTGCATGGTTTGGCACAGATTGCGATGGTTGAATTGGATGCAGCCTTCCTTTTAACATAGCTTGGAAAATAGGCTGGCTCAGGAATATCTGGGAGTTGAAGTCCACAAGTCATAAAAGGGACATGGTTCCCCATCTCTGCTTTAAGGTAATACATACTGTAGATGCCTCATTTTTTAGGTGCTGGGGTTTGTTGCCCAAGTAAAGATTCTATTTGATCATGCGACAAATCAGATTCTCTTTTTTCCTCTTTCCTTTCATTTCTGCGTTCTAGAAAAACAGCCGTGTTTTCTGTCAATAAATTAGATCCCTGGGGCAATGGGCAGAATATTATTAAGTAAATAAGTAAATAAGTGCAGAGCAGATCTTCCTCTTCCCCCATCATTTTTCTTCCTGGAGATTTTACTCAGGGGATTCTGGCTCAGTTTATCTTCACTGCCTGCTTTTTTCTCCTTTTGGGCTCTCCTGGAATCCTTTCCAATTGGAAGACAGGTGAGTGAGAAGGTAGAATTTGCAAGAAAAATGAGCCTCTCCCAAAAGGGGAACAGACATCATGGACTTAAGCAAATGCTTCTTTAGAGCCTCGTTCTTATTTAGATGGCGCTGAGAAGATTTTTCACCTCACTTTTGGCCAGTTCTTGATACATGAAGGAAGCCATTAAGAAGAAGAAGAAGAAAAAAGAAACAGTGAGCCAAAAAGTGGGAGAATTAGTACAAGTTAAATAAAGCATCCATGCTTATTAAAAGAAAAAATACATGAATTGAATATATGAATTTTGCTACAATGGTTGGTAAATCAGAACATTTAGGGCAGCATTGCTGGAGAGGTCATCACTTAAACCAGCTGCCCTTTTTACTTAAAAAGATTCTAGGTATCAAACCAACATTCTGGCCTTTTCATAATTTATCTGAATAAGTCAAGGAAAGCTCTGATTTTCCATTTAAAGAGCCTGAAAAATAAAGTAAGAAGGAATCAAGTGACCTTTGTATGCCTGAATCACACTGAATTTCAAATGCGAGTCTTGCCTCAGCTGGTGTGCAAGAGTGCTTATACGTGAATTATCTTTGCTCTTCCAAGGTACAGAATTCTTTCTTTCTTCAGCAGCTGGGTTCAGCCTTTGGATTTCAGCCAAGGAGCCATAATTTCAGCCACAGGAGGAGAGATGGCTATGCAGGCTGCCTTGTGCTTCTGAACAAAAGGCAGGAGATAACCTAGCAATCAAGCAAAGCAAAGCAAAGCAAAGCAAAGCAAAGCAAAGCAAAGCAAAGCAAAGCAAAGCAAAGCAAAGCAAAGCAAAGCAAAGCAAAGCAAAGCAAAGCAAAGCAAAGCAAAGCAAAGCAAAGCCCAAAGCCCAAAGCCCAAAGCCCAAAGCCCAAAGCCCAAAGCCCAAAGCCCAAAGCCCAAAGCCCAAAGCCCAAAGCCCAAAGCCCAAAGCCCAAAGCCCAAAGCCCAAAGCCCAAAGCCCAAAGCCCAAAGCCCAAAGCCCAAAGCCCAAAGCCCAAAGCCCAAAGCCCAAAGCCCAAAGCCCAAAGCCCAAAGCCCAAAGCCCAAAGCCAAGCAAGCTACATAAGGAAAAAAAACTAAAAGAAGATAGACCTGGCCCAAAAAAACACCAAGAGTTGAACATGACTGAATGGATAACATTATAGTCATCCTCCTCAAGGACATGGGATTCTGGGGGATAAGGGCTTCTTGGATTACCATTCCAAAGGTTTGAAATAGCCCAGTAAATTTTTCAATGTCCAATATTCACAGTGGGGTGTCAATCAAGTTGACATCATGAACAACAATGATACCCAAATCTGAACAGGAGTGGTGACTTGTTTAGGGTTCTTGAAGCCACTGGCTTCAGCTAAGCCAACTAAGATATCACTCTGTTTTCTAAGCAATGGTAGAAGGCTGTTCCTTCAAAAGCTGTGTATTAAACCTAGTCAGTCCAGAACTTTCATACCACTTGCCAGTCAGAATCACTATTACAGTCCTCGGTTTCTTCTAAGTACCAAAAAAAATCTACAAAGTTCCTATTTCAAGTCCCCAGCAAGAAAAAATTATTTTTCATATGGTAAATAACAGCTCTTAACTATTTGCTGTTGGAAATAAATAAAATAACATCTTCAAAGATAGTAACCTTTACCCATGGAAAGTAACTGTATGTAGAAAAGAACATTCTGCACCTCACTTTTTCACGTTTTTAGTGTATGCATATATGTGTGTGTGTATTTATGTATGTGAACATTCTCTAGAAAGCTACTGGACAAATGCCAAGGAAAGACTATCTAATTAATGGAAAGGCTGGTTCATGAACTCAGTGAATCAAAAAGAGAAAGCAATTTTTTACTTTCGTAATCCCAAAGTTGTGTTCATATCAATGGAGAGAAATAAATGTCAGACTATTATTTCCTATACACTACCAGTCTAAAGCCACATATTTGGCCCTTTTGGGATACTCACAACATATTATTGACAAAGTGTGTAAAAATTGCTTCAGCATTTTTATGTTGGTGTAATATATTTGTAATTATTTTAATCCATTTAGAAAATGTCTAAGTTCCTACGAACTCAGGGTGCTTGACACTAATAACCACTAATAACCAACGTAAAATATCTGTGGCAAGTCATAAATAAAATAACCATGTTAAAAAGTAATATAAATAAATGGATTATAATATCATTTAATGCAGGGGTGGGTTCCTAATTTTTTTACTACCACTCTGTGGGCGTGGCTTATTTTGTGGATGTGGCTTGCCGGCCATGTGACTGGGTGGGCGTGGCTTCTCAGATTGCTGAAGGGAGGGGAACTGAGATAGGTCCTGCCACCCATTCCCCCTGCCCTCAGCAGCTCGAGAAGCCTCGAACGTGCAAAAATGCCTAGGATCATCACCGCGCGTTCGTGGCTTCTCGGACTGCTGAAGGGAGGGGAATGGAGATAGCTCCTGCCGCCCGTTCTTTCAGCGTCTCACACGCTCCCTCAGCCATCCTCCCCTGCTTGGACTCACTGTGGGGTAGGAAGGCAGCGCATGCGCAGTGCCGGAACCTCGGCTTCTGGGCATGTGCAGAAGAAAAAAATTTTAAAATAAAAAAAATTTTTTTTTAAATGGCGGTGCCCAGGCACCGGCAACCGACTGCACCGGTACTGTGACATCACCAGCGGGCCACTACTGGTGCTATAGAGTGGACCGCACCTGTAGGAACCCACCACTGATTTAATGACAGAAATAACAACAACAACAAATAATGATAATGATAATGATGATGATAACAATAATAACAATAACAATAACAATAACAATAACAATAGCAACAACAACAACAACAACAACAACAACAACAACAATAATGATGATGACTCAAGATGGCGCCGACGAAGGCTGCCTCGGTGAAATGCTCTCAAATGGTTTCTTTATTTTCTACTATTCTCTGCAATTCTCAACGGATTTCATACTCACGAGACCATCTGCTAAGAATTAAGGAACGTCTCTTTAAGGAACAGCTCTCTGTAACCTCACCCCACCTGTCTTTACAAACACGGAGGAGATTTCAACACAGGAGAAAGCCATTTCCCCGGAACTATCGATCAGCAAACTCAGACGGCAGAGACGAAGAGGTAAAAGGGCGGGAATTTTAAATAGACTAAGGAATAAGGGAATTAAAAAAAACCCGCTCCCTTCAATCTTTCTTACCAATTTACGTTCTCTTGCTAACAAGATGGATGAAATACTTCTTTTAAACAGATGCAATTCTGATTTTCACAACGCATCTGCCCTATGCTTTATTGAAACCTGGCTAAATGAGGAAATTGATGACAATAGCATGCATATACCAGGGTTTCAGATACTTCGAGCAGACAGGATTGCAGAATTATCAGGGAAAAAACGGGGAGGAGGCTTATGTATTTATATCAACAACAGATGGTCTCAGGACATAACTATAATACAAAAATTCTGTGATGAAAACTTGGAGACCTTACTTATTAACTGCAAACCATTTTACTCTCCACATGAGTTCTCCTCATGTCTACTAATTGCGGTTTATATACACCCACAAGCCTCTGTAAAAAAGGCATTAAGAACTCTAGCTAATCAGATTATGGAGGCTGAAGCCAAATACCCCGATTCACTGGCCATTGTTTTGGGAGATTTAAACAAGGCAAACTTAAGGACAGAGCTACCAAAATACTTTCAGCATGTCAATTGTCCCACCAGAGGCAAGAATACCTTAGACCACTGCTACACAACACTAAAAGATGCTTATCGTTCCTTACCACGAGCAGCTGTGGGCCACTCTGATCATTGCATGATTCACCTTGTACCTGCTTACAGACAAAGATTTAAAGCCACAAAACCGACAATTAAATCAGTGAGGACTTGGACTGAAGAGGCAAAGTTAAAGCTACAGGCTTGCTTTGACTGCACGGACTGGAATATTTTTGAAGACACCTCTGCAGACCTGGATGAACTCACAGATACTGTAACATCATATGTCAGCTTCTGCGAAGACCTATGTGTACCGACCAGGAACTTGCGAATATACAGTAACAATAAACCCTGGTTCACAGCTAAACTTAAGCAGTTACGTCGTTCCAAAGAGGAAGCCTACAGAAAAGGTGATAGAATGCTGTACAATCAGGCCAGAAATGTATTAACAAGGGAGATCAGAGCAGCAAAAAGAAACTACTCTGAAAAGCTAAGGAACCAGTTCTCAACAAATGAACCAGCAAACATGTGGAAAACTCTTAAAAACATCACCGGCTACAGCAAACCACCTTCCCAAGCTGAAGGAAATCAGCAACTGGCAGATGACCTGAATGTGTTCTACTGCAGGTTTGAAAGGAAACTACAGCCACCTATCTCCACAATCTCCATCCCAGACACACCAACAACAGCCAAACCTCCTACAACTGAACCCATCCCATTGGGTTCACAGCCCCTGGTGATCACAGAAAAGGAAGTGCAAGATCTATTTCACAGACAGAAGCCGGGAAAAGCACCAGGTCCAGACACGATAACCCCTTCTTGCTTAAAAGTCTGTGCTGACCAATTGGCCCCCATCTTCACCCAAATCTTCAACAAATCACTAGAGATATGCCATGTTCCCTCTTGCTTCAAACGCTCCACTATCATCCCAGTGCCGAAGAAGCCCTCCATCAAGGAACTGAATGACTACAGACCAGTTGCTCTAACATCTGTAGTTATGAAAACCTTTGAAAGGCTAGTGATGTCCCACTTGAAAACCATCACGGATCCACTGTTAGACCCCCTGCAATTTGCATACCGAGCAAATAGATCAACAGATGATGCTGTTAATATGGCTCTGCACTACATCCTACAACATCTTGAATCTCCAAATACCTACGCAAGGGTCCTCTTTGTAGACTTTAGTTCAGCATTCAACACCATCATACCGGACATTCTTCTAACTAAACTAAATCAGCTAGCGGTACCTGAACACACTTGTAAGTGGATCACAAGCTTCCTAACAGAAAGGAAGCAGCAGGTGAAGCTAGGCAAAATCACATCAGATACCTGTACAATTAGCACAGGGGCCCCCCAAGGCTGTGTACTCTCACCACTTCTCTTCTCTCTATATACCAATGACTGCATCTCAAACGATTCATCTGTTAAACTACTGAAGTTTGCAGATGATACAACAGTGATTGGCCTCATTCGAGACAACGATGAAACCGCATACAGACAGGAGGTTGAACAACTAGTTTCATGGTGCGACCGGAACAATCTGGAACTGAACACATTCAAAACCGTAGAAATGGTGGTAGACTTCAGGAGAAACCCTCCCATCCTACCACCTCTTACAATACTAGACAACACAGTATCAACAGCAGAGACCTTCAAATTTCTAGGTTCCATCATATCTCAAGACCTAAAATGGTCATCTAACATAAAAAACATCATCAAAAAAGCACAACAAAGAATGTTCTTTCTGCGCCAACTCAGGAAGCTCAAACTTCCCAAGGAGCTGCTGATACAGTTCTACAGAGGAATCATTGAGTCTGTCATCTGCACCTCTATAACTGTCTGGTTTGGTTCTGCAACCCAACAAGACAGACACAGACTTCAGAGGATAATCAGAACTGCAGAAAAAACAATTACTGCCAACCTGCCTTCCATTGAGGACCTGTATACTGCACGAGTCAAAAAGAGGGCCGTGAAAATATTTACTGACCCCTCGCATCCTGGACATAAATTGTTTCAACTCCTACCCTCAAAACGTCGCTATAGAGCACTGCACACCAAGACAACTAGACACAAGAACAGTTTTTTCCCGAACGCCATCACTCTGCTAAACAAATAATTCCCTCACCACTGTAAAACTATTCACTAGGCTGCATTACTATTACTATTAGTTTTTCTCATCGTTCCTATCACCCATCTCCTCCCACTTATGACTGTATGACTGTAACTTGTTGCTTGTATCCTTACGATTATTTCATATTGATTGTTTCCTGATTGCTTACTTGAACCCTATGACAACCATTCTTGACAAATGTATCTTTTCTTTTATGTACACTGAGAGCATATGCACCAAAGACAAATTCCTTGTGTGTCCAATCACACTTGGCCAATAAAGAATTCTATTCTATTCTAATAATAATAATAATAATAATAATAATAATAATAATAATAATAATAATAATAATAATAATAATAATAATAATAATAATAATAATAATAATAATAATAATAATAATAATAATAATGTAACACCTCCTTAACAATTGGTGATAAGAAAGACAAAAAAGTCTGGATAGCAGAAGAGGAAGTACTTGGGGCAGCAGAAGAGAAAGAATTAGTGAAAATCACAAAATACAAGGACCTGCAAATTGAAGTAGAACAACTAGGGAAGAAGAAAGCAAAGATAGTACCTAGGTGCCTTGTGTACAATCCCGAAACAACTGGAGCACCACTTCAACATAATCAGCATTGACAAAATCACCATCAGTCAATTCTAAAGGCAACTTTACTTGGAAGAACTTAAATCCTGTGATGAATCTTTTAACACCATGAAACAACAACATCTGTCTATCCCAGGTCCTTGGGAAGCACTTGGTAGATGAATAAAAATATTAGATCCGGTCAGAACATCTGGCAACAAACCATAATAAGATGATTGATGATGATGACAATGACAGCATGCTATCCACCAAATGCTTTCTGGAAGACTATATCTTAACTCAGAATATATATTTTGGTATTTAAATAATAGGTATTTGAAGAACTTTATTCATCTTCAACCACAATTCAAAGTGCTAATATTTATCATTAAGTTCTGATGCAGAATGTTGTGTTATCCTCTATGTCAGGGGTGTCAAACTGGCGGCCCACGGGCTGGATGCGTCATGTGCAGGCCACGTCCACCCCAGCTCTGCGAAGGGAAAAAATGTCACAAAACGCCACATGACGGCAACATGATGCCGCGAGTTTGACACCCGTGCTCTATGTGCTGCCTGGTTTTCAAAGGACCTCTTTCTGGAGAAAGCCAGGTGATAACAGGCAGGTGTCACCTCTGCAGTTGTTAAGCAAGTCACTGTGGGTCATTAAGTGCTATGTTACAAGTTTGGGACTCTTGGTTTTGCTTGTCAGTACCTGTCTGTGAAAGTCTCAAATGGCGATCATGTGACTTCAAGACACTGTTACGATTGTAAATGCAAGCTGATTGCCAAATGCCTAAGTCATAGACACATGACTGTAGGGACATTGTGATAGCCACAACTCTGAGGACTAGTTGTAAGTCTCATTTTTTAGCATTATCACATCTTTGAATGGCAGCTGAATGAATGGTCGGTAAGTGAGAACTATCTGCATGCAAGAGGAATTCTTATAGTTTATGGAACCTTTTTGCCTTCTATTAGAATCCTTCCCCCACTCTAGTCAGATCCAAAATGCTGAATGGGTGGAAAGGGTTAAGGTTAGAGTAGTGTTCCCATGGCTCCCCCATCTTTACGAAATATTCTATTGTCTTTTTCACCTGAATACTTGCATCCTGTAGTGTGTTGCCTCTGCCACTTAATCACATTTTTTTTCCTGTGAAGCAGTAAAAAGTGGCTTAGATAACGCACATCTGTTTAAGCGCCGGTGCATTTTGCATGGGTGGGCATGAAAACTGAACAATTAAGTCTTAGTTCATGTTAGGGAATTAATTTCATCGCAATTCCATGTGATAAGGATTTTGTTTTGTGTTTTGTGTTCTGCTTACGGTATTTGAAATGTCCAGCACTCTGAAAGGATGATGTGGGCTTCCTCATCCTCCATTGATGAGCTTTCCCCTGGTCCATGAGATGAAAGGAGAATATGTCATGCAGAAAGTGCTGCCTTGAACATGAAGCAGTTTTAGAGTTTGGTGAGGGATTGGTGAGTTCCCTGCTGTCCATTCTCTTCCCTTTCTGCATCATCACCAGTCGGTCCCCTGAACACAAAAGAGGGCTAAGCCCTGCTATGTATTGTTGGTATTTCTGTGGTTATAACCTTTAAAATCCATGTCTGTGGAGAGTCTCAATCATCCAGGTCATGGTTGCTCCAAAGGTGCTATTTCCAAAAGGCAAGTGGACTTTCTTGGGGTTCTTCCCCTTTGGAAATGGGATCCATGATTACCTTCTTCCTAAGCAGTGGTGGGATTCAAATTTTTTTACTACTGGTTCTGTGGGCGTGGCTTGGTGGGCGTGGCTGGTGGGCATGGCAGGGGAAGGATACTGTAAAATCGCCATTCCCACCGCACTCCAGGGAAAGGTTACTGCAAAATCCCCATTTCCTCCCGATCAGCTGGGACTCGGGAGGCAGAGAATAGATGGGGGCGGGGCCAGTCAGAGGTGGTATTTACGGGTTCTCCCAACTACTCAAAATTTCCGCTACCGATTCTCCAGAACTGGTCAGAACCTGCTGAATCCCACCTCTGTCTAAGGCTTGAGTAAGCACCAAGTTCCTTTCCTATACCCCTCCCCTCCATCTCTGCTTTGCAAAATAATATTAAGTAAAGTTGGTCCTGAATTTTCTTCATATTCTGGGAAAAGGGAAATGTTAGATCTGAACAAATCTGAAGCTAAAGATCTGGAAGGGAGAGTGTGACGGTAATAGTAGTTTACCCAAGATTCACTGAGTCCTTCATGGTAGTGAAGTAGAATGTGGTGGACTTTCCATTGGAGACCTCATAGTCTCTATTGTTACGTCTCAGGAAAAAGTTAAGGAGGTAGAAAAGTTAAGGAGGTTAGAACCATTCTCTCCTGAATCTTGCTGGCTTGGCAACCTGCCTCAGCAAGGAAGTGGCTAAAGATGGAGACTTCTTCCATAAGAGAGTCTTCCATAAGTAGCAAGCAGCCACTTTGCTGCTGGGGCAAAAATGATGCGTGGATGAACACTATATGTTCTTTATTCTGTGTTCTTGTACTGATTCTCAATTGGGTAAAGGGTATGGACTCTTCGCTACTCTAGCAGTGGTTAGAATGCAGTACTGCAGGCTACTTTTGCTGTCTGCCGGCTGTCAGCAGTTTGAGTCTCACCAGACTTAGTTGACTTAAAGTTGACTTAGCCTTCAATCCTTCCGAGGTCGATAAAATGAGGAACCCAGATTGCTGGGGCCAATATATGCTGACACTGTAAACCGCTTAGAGAGGGCTGTAAAGCACTGTGGAGCAGTATATAAGTCTAACTGCTATTGCTACTGCTACTGATATCTTTCAGTCATCTCTTTTTGGAGGCGGGTGAAGGACAATCTTCAGGATAGAGAAACGTCGAGACCTGAAGTTCAGATAGCTGCATGCATATTTCACAAAAGCACATTGAGGTAGATAATATGATGGATTTTAGAAGGTCATCATGCTTAAGTATAGTTTTGATTTATGAATTTCCTGATTCCATGATTTCTGATTGTGAAATCAAATAAACATGGTGTTAATGGACACTGAATAGCCAGTATTCACCTTTTATAAGTGTTGACCCAGGTCCTCCTTCAGTGTAGAATTGTTTGACATAGGATTCTTTTTTTCCTTGTTTGTTTGTTTATTTACTACTACTTTATTTATTGGCCCAGGGTTGTTGAAAGTTGGGTGGCATACAAATTTAATGTGCTCTCATTATTATTACATACACAACATGTGTGATCACAGCTGCCAGTTCTTTAGCTGGTGTTGGACTTCATGCACACCGAGTTCTTCCCAAGAACCTAGGATTTCATAACGTATCGGCATAGTATATGTTTGGATCCAAGCAGTGTGGCTTTTTGTAATTGATGGATGGAAATTTTGTCAATGCACAAATTTTCTAAGTGTTGCATAAGGCTTTTTGTAAAGGCACCCAGGGTGTCAATAATCACTGGGCCTACCACAACCAATTTATGTAATAATCTTTCAACTTTGAATTATTATCACTCCAATGGCACCAGCCCACCCCACCTGTGTTGGCAGAGGGGGCACTCAGTCAAGGAATTCTGGCTGGCGAGGTCCAGGAGAAGAGCCGACTCTGCTGTGGCTCTTGCTCTTTGAAGTAAGATCTGTTCCCACCCTCTTGAGCTTCCGCAGGAGCCTGAAGACCTGACTCTGCCAGTTGGCTTGGGGGCCTAATGGGGGAGTATCACACCTGAGATAATTGATGGACTAATAAAAGACCCCACTTCCGTCCCCACACACCCCGCTCTCTCCCTCTCCATCTTTAATTATAATTTGTATTTTATTGTTGTTATAAATATTTATTTTTCATGGTTTCATTGCTTTTAATGTGGCAAGTTGCCTAGAGTTGCCTGTAGTGAGAAAACCAATAAGATTAATAAACAAACAAACAAACAAATAAAGATGATTATTATCATCTCTTTAGTTGGCATGAGGACCTGCTATTGTTTTCTCAGAAATCTCTTTATAGGTTCCCTGATCACTGAAAGTCTAGATGTGTGAACAAAAATATGTCCTGCAGTCTTGGGAGGAAAATTGGATGTGCCTAGAAGAGAAGTTCAGCACTGTCACTTAGGATGGAAATCTCAAAGACTGCAAAGAACCATCCATGCAAAGCTGAGAAAATGATTGGTACTTACTTTCCCAGCAAGGACAGAAAATGGAAAGAAGCTGGGGAGGAACCAAGAAATGGGATGTGGGGGGTGGGGTGGGGAAAGAGCAAGATGCACCATGATCAAAATGGAGACGTGGTTTGTAATCCAAACAGCAACTTATTATCAGCATCATTTCCAGTTGCTTTGGGGACATGAAACTGGCAGCTTCAGGCTGCTGTGCAGAATACTCATAATTTACTACGGTAAGAGTGATCAGATTCTTGCTGTTAATAAAGACCATCCGTGTATATGACCTACTTTACAGATGGCTGTATTTAGAATCCAAATAATCTGTGAGAAGTTATTTTTAAACCATATCTAGGATTACGTCCTTGATAGATCTAATCGGTTTTCTAAGTAGCCCACTAGGAGTATTAGCAATCCCAGAAGCAAAGACTTCAGAAATCTCCCCTTAATTAATTCAACAAAATGTTTCAAGTTCTTCCCGAATGTGTGTGTGTGTGTGTGGGAGAAACAATCTTCAAGGATGTCAGTATTCTGAATTAGTTGCCAGGATAAGCAGGAGCAATTCGGAGGGAGGAAGTTAGCATTCTTTTGTGAGGGGACTGATCTGTTCATAAATTAGGTAATCAAATTCTCTGTCACATGTTATGCTGACAGGGAGCTTCCCTGCAAAACCTTGGCTGAAAATCCACTGACATCTCTGTCAGCTTGACTATTTCTGCCTAGGGCCTCATAAAAACTGAGGATTAACATTAATGGCATTTGAGGTAGATTAACGGGGGGGGGGGGGGAGAAATGAAATCCATTCTGATCTTATATACATATGTCTAAAGCCAGAATAACTCCTAGGAAAACAAGAGGAATTGATTTGCAAGACCCTCTGGCTTCCAAAATGTGATGTGTGTTACAGATGATATGCATTCTATTTTTCCTTCAGTCTCCAAGGGAAGTTGATATTATAATAAAGGTGAAGACATCCTCCTATAATTAAATCTT
Source organism: Diadophis punctatus similis (assembly GCA_023053685.1). Taxonomy (NCBI): domain Eukaryota; kingdom Metazoa; phylum Chordata; class Lepidosauria; order Squamata; family Dipsadidae; genus Diadophis; species Diadophis punctatus. The sequence continues at coordinate 131,456,379 of JALIGW010000001.1, read as the reverse complement.
TAAATATAGTATGCTATGATAACACTATAGGATCTCTTCCACCCCTTAGGGTTGGGTTTTATGAAAGGGAATATTCATGAAGTCTTGGTATATACTTACATGTCCAATTTTGCACTTGGAGAGTATGTTTTTGATGTTCACTTAAAATGACTACCTAAATGGGCTTGCCTGTTTGCAAAATGATTGATGGAGTGGCTCTAACTAGTCTCCCAAATGCTCACATTAGGAGTCAGGACATTTGCTTCCACCTCCAATATATATATTTGTTCATTTTCTGGACAAATAAACATGGAAACTAATCAAGGAAAGAAACAACCTGGAATTAAGGAGAAACATCATAACAGAGGACAATTAACCAGTGGAACAGCTTGCCTTCAGAAGTTATAGGTGCTTCATCACTGGAGGTTTTTAAGAAGAGACTGGACAGCCACTTGTCTGAAATGGTATAGGGTCTCCTTCTTGAGCAGGGGGTTGGACTAGAAGACCTCCAAGGTCCCTTCCTACTTTATTCTGATTGGAGGTTTGATCATTTTCCAAAGAGAACTAGGCCGGAATCATGCTTCAGGGTTTATTTTTTTTCTAAGTGTATTTCTTGGAATCCTGTGGATTGGAAATAAAGAGGATGCAGGTGGGGTTGGTGGAGGAGGCTGTTACTTTTCTCTACTCCTTGTATCTTCCCATTTATTTAATCTTTAAAGCACTTTTTAAAATCAAAACGCAAGGCATCGTATATGCAAGACAGCCTGACTGCTAAACATGGTGACCTTTAAAACATTTTTGTCTGAATCTCCTCTTAATAGGGTAGACCTTACCTTGCAAATGAAAGGAAACCTCCCCCCCCACAGTAATCTCTGCAAAGAACATTTCATTGTGAGTGAAATTGTGTGCTCTGTTATGCGTGAAAGTAAACACATTTTTTTTATTTTGTACGAGAATTTAAGACATCCATACATGAAGAATGGGAAGCAGCGTTTTAACACATTAGGCTATTTGTCAAACTAGGCCCATATTATGCAACTGGCAGTAGCGCTCCAGAGCGTTAGTGAGGAATCTTTCCCTTGTCTGCTATCACCTGGTATAGCGCGTCAGAGAAATAGCCCTGAAGGGGATATTCAGAATCTGTTACATAAATAAATAGGAGAGAAGCATTCCTTAAGTCCTGGGAAGGGAGCTAGTATTAAGAAGACATGGGCTGACTCCTCTCTGACTCACTACAGTATAAAAGGGAGAAGAGGTAGGCTCGGAACATAATGTACTATTCTATAATAGTGTTCCAATAACAGTGTTCCAATACTTGAGGGGCTGCCACAGAGAGGAGGGGATTAGGCTGTTTTCCAAAGCACCAGAAGGCCAGACAAGGAATAATGGATGGAAGCTGACCAAGGAGAGATTCAACCTGGAAATAAGGAGGAACTTTCTGACAGTGAGAGCGATCAACCAGTGGAACAGCTTGCCTGCGGAGGTTGTGAGAGCTCCAACACTTGAGACTTTCAAAAGGAGATTGGACTGCCACTTATCCGAAATGGTGTAGGGACTCCTGCTTGAGCGGGGGGTTGGACTAGATGACCTACAAGGTCCCTTCCAACTCTAATAATAATCTAATCTAATAATGTCTCACTGTCATGTTAAATTCTAGCATTTCTAGTTTCCTGGTCCAGCCCACCGCATAGGGCTGGGGCCTGGTTCCATCTTTTGTAGTGATGTCAAGGGATGGGCAAAGGATGTACCTTTGATATGCCTGCTTTCGATCCACCAAACTGTGGTTCTTCTCATATGGTTGAGTCAGATCATTCCCATGGACATGATCTGATTCTAGTGTTCACCATACTCACACCTGATCAGAAACCTCCACTGTTGGGTCTGTGAACCTCTATTTTAAATTCTCTGCTGCCTTGGAATGATACATAACAAGATATTCAAATAATATCCCTCAATCACTTTCTGATGGCACTGCTAGTGACAGATTAGGCAGAGGAAACTTAAAAATACCACACAGGTGCATCTAAAAGCACTTGGTCCACTTGGTCCTCCAGCCTGAGACTGGCTTTCTGCATTTGATAAAGTGGATCACCTATTGGCAGATGGGTACCGTGTTGCAATCTTTCCTCTTCTCATCATAGACAAATTGCTAGCATGAATTTCTGTGGATTGAAATCGAGTTCAGAGCAACGTGGATTTTTTTATTTTTTTGGTCAAGTACGTATTGGTAATCTACATAGATATAACGTTGTTTATATACATAAGATGGGTACTGATAAGAGGGAACATTAGGACAGGGACGGTAGGCACCCTGGTGCGCTTATGCACGCCCCTTACTGACCTCTTAGGAATCGGGTGAGGTCACCAGTGGACAGTCTAAGGCAGTGGTGGCGAACCTTTTTCGGCTTGTGTGCCAAAAAGAGGGGGGCGCGCTCGCGTGCCCACACCCATTCCCTCCCCCCCACGCATGCGCACAACACCCCCCCATGCTGCCCCCTGCGCATGCGCACACCCCCCAACCCCCGCTCAAAGGCTTACCGGAGCCTGGGATGACGAAACCGGCAAACCGGAAGTGCAAAAAAAACGCACTTCCGGTTTGCCGGTATGCTGTTTTTTGCACTCCGGAGGGTTCAGGGAAGCTCCCTGAAGCTCCGGAATGCAAAAAACTACAAAACGGACAAACCGGAAGTGCAGAAAAGTGCACTTCCGGTTTGTCCATTTTGTAGTTTTTTGCATTCCGGAGCTTCAGGGAGCTTCCCTGAACCCTCCGGAGTGCAAAAAACAGCACACTGGCAAACCGGAAGTGCGTTTTTTCGCACTTCCGATTTGCCGGCGGGCAACCCTCGCGTGCCGGCTTCTATGGCTCTGCGTGCCACCTCTGGCACGCGTGCCATAGGTTCGCCAACACGGGTCTAAGGGTAAAGTTTTGGGGGTTTTGTTTAAGTAAGTTTAAGTTTAAGTAAGTTTCTCCAAACTTACTCTGTTCTGGATTTCTCTGTTTGTTTCATCCACAGAGATTCAATCAGTCTCTTTGTAGAATAAGTACTATTCCCAACACTTCCACCAGTGAGGAGGATCTTGAGCCATGAAATTCAGCAACAGCTGTAAGGTCATAGGTTTCCCATCCTTGCCTAGGCCAAGCAATAACATTTCTCTGTTCATAAGAACAGACAGTCTGAATAGTTGATGTAAATCACATCTGACCACACAATACTTCCACTGGGGTCCAACACACTACAGACTAGGCCAGTGATGGCGAACCTATGGCACGGGTGCCACAGGTGGCACGCGGGGCCATATCTGCCGGCACGTGAGCCGTTGCCCTAGCTCAGCTCCAATGCGCATGTGCGTGCCCACCAGCTGATTTTTGGCTCACGCGGAGGCTCTGGGAGGGCAATTTCGGCCTCTGGAGGGCCTCCAGGGTGGCAGAGGGAGCGTTTTTGCCCTCCCCAAGCTCCAAGAAAGCCTCTGGAGCCTGGGGAGGGCGAAAAATGGGCCCACCGGGCCCACTGGAAGTCGGGAAATGGGGGAATGGGGGGGGGTTGTGCACGCATGTGCAGGAGGGTGGGTCAAGTGAGGGGCTTTGAATTATGGATGTGGGCACACACGCGCGTGCAATAGCGCGCACGCGCACTATTTCAGCACCCGAGGAAAAAAAGGTTCACCATCACTGGACTAGGCCATAGGTTGAAGTTCAATTCAATTAAAGTTCAATTCTTAAAGTTCACTTTCTTTCCAACAGATGAATCTGGAAAACAAACAATCTTTCTGATCTCATGACCCCACATTGTTAACAACTATTGAGAATCCCAAAGAACTTTTGTTTTTGTGGGTTATGTCTATCAATGTCTACCACATTGAACCTTAAAACTGAGGAAACTTTAAAATACTTCTCTGACTTACAGACCCTTTGAAAAGGTCTTGTGGATCTCCTATTTTCTCCGACACATCTGTGCAACTGAATGTTGGTGGAACCGTGCTTTTGGACTATGGTGCCACTCTTATTTTGTTAAGTTAGAATAAGCAGTGGTCTTGAAATGTGAAGATAGTTTCCCATCTGCAAATGAGCTTGTAAATAGAAACAGCTGCCTACAGAGACAGCTGACATGAAGTGATGCATAAAAAGGCCTTCCATGATGCACTTTGATATTTAAATTAAACATCAGGGATGTGTTCTAATAGCATTATTTCTTTGTACTTCAGAGCTGCTATATTTTAAGTTGAAACAAAACAGATTTCAGAAGCTGTGTAGAATATAACTGAAAGATCAATTGGTGATTTAGTGTTCAGTTGTATGATACTTTGGGTTTTTTCAACAGTTTATTTCGGTTTGTGGTAGAACATTTATATTCTGCTAAATTGCTCTGTGTTTATGGCCATAGACCATAGAAGGCTAAACAAGTTAGGAAGTCTACAGTACAAAAACGTTCACAATTGTCATGCTCCATGTCTTTTAATTTAACTTTACAGCTTCCTCTAATATATCAGAATTCAGAAAAGATAAAATTGCCGGATGGCGTGACCTAGATAAATAAAAGAATGAAACGAGAAGGATCTTTTTGAACTGCAGTCCAAGCGATCAAACTTCTGCATTCCTTGTTGCATAAGTAACACTTTAAATCCTGATTTCTTGACACTTGTACTATTTGTAACTTATCTGCCAGCTGCTGGGGCTAAGTGTCAATCTGCTAAAGCATGAACCCAGTGACAATAGCCACAAGCAACAATTCCTTCCACATAGAGGTTCAAATTCTCCAGCATCCCAAACAATAGCCTGAAACCTGCTGCAATATTACCAGGGCAAAAGTAATAAGAACTGATAAAGTGAGGGTCCTTGGTGCTTTCTGAGCGTGGTTGTTTTCTTGCAGACATTTCATTACCCAGACTAAGTAACATATTAGTGTTAGCCGTGGCACTGATGATGTTACCTAGTTTGGTAATGAAATGTCTGCAAGCAAACAGCCAAGCTCAGAGAACACCAAGGATCTCTCATTTCAACACTCAGCTACAAATGTTCTTCTTTATAAGTCCCCAATGGAGTTACCATTGGTGCTCCAATATATATGCACATGGAATGGGAGTTTGATCTGTATTTCCCATCTGTATCTGTTATACGGGAAGTGAGTTGGTTTGGTTTAGTGGTTAAGATACCTGGTTAGAAACCAGGAGTCTACGAGTTTTAGTCCTGCCTTAACCATGAAAGCCAATCAGTTGACTTTGGGCCAGTCACTCTCTCTCAGCCCAACTCACTTCACAGGGTTGTTGTTGTTGTTGTGGGGAAAATAGTATTAGGCATCTTTGCCATCTTGATTTATTTATATAAAAAAATAAAGGCAGGATTACCTAATAGTAATAAATAAATAAACCTATGAGATATGCTGCCGTTGTGTGTCATGTAAACCCTGATGGAGGAAAAATTGTGTTCCCTTGCTAGGAAAATATATTCAGTGTGGTTTTACACAATCCCTTTTTTCTGTCTATAACTTGATTCCGAGTTCATGAAGGGAAGCTTGGTGCTTGCTCCTAACACAAACCTTTGTAGAAGTTACAAAATGCCAAGAGCAATCATGTAGGAATATTATATTGGTTTCTCCTCTGCTATGTTTTGTCTTATTATCCTTTGTTAATAAGGAAAGTCCAGGAGAGTCCTTTGTTTCCCGAATCTAGAATTTTAATCGAATCCAATATTATTATTAAATTCATTGATGTGTTCAAGTATGGAAATGGAAATTGCTAGGTTCCTCCACAGTAGAATAGCCGTCTACAATTATATAGTAATTTCGCTTAACAAGCATAGCTAAACTTCTAATAGTATGCAAAGAATTTATAATTTGTGCATAATATTATGTGATTAGATTGGATTCAGTATTATATTGGACAGAAACAAGAATAGAAGCCCACTTTTTACCTTTCTAACCTGGGAATATTTTACTTTTACCAATCAAAGGATCTCTAAGACTACCTTCACCAACAGTGACAAGGCAAGCCACTAGAACAGGGGTGTCAAACTCAAGGCCCGGGGGGCCAGATCTGGCCTGCGGGGTGCTTAGATCTGGCCTGTGGGGCCGCCCTGGAAACAGCGAAGGACCGGCCCGCGGTGTCTCTGCCAGAAAAAACTGAACTCTGTTTTTGCTGGCAGAGGGTTGCAGGAGGTCATCACAGCCAAAAATGGAGCTCAGGAGGGCCGTGGGTGGCCTTCGTGAGTTCCTTTTTTGCTTGCAGGTTGCAGGGAGACCGTCGCAGCCGAAAATGGAGCTCAGGAGCCCGTTTTCGCTGGCAGAGAGCTCGGCCCACCACAGGTGCCCCCAACATGAGTGACATCAAGCTGGCCATGCCCACACTGGCCATGCCCCCCGCCTCCCCGAGGTCAAACACAACCATGATGCGGCCCTCAATGAAATTGAGTTTGACACCCCTGCATTAGAATATAAACTGACAGCAAACTGCACTTCTTACTAGCACTGATGATGTTACCTAATTTGGGTAATGAAACGCCCGCAAGAAAACAAGCAAGCTCGGCGATCACCAAGGACCCCTCAATATTTTACCTTAGTAGGGTGATCGGTTGGTATACTTCCAATTTAATGTACATGGAAACTGAATGGGCTGATAACTGAACCTTTCTTTCATTCGGGTTATGGTATTTGGGCATCTTGATCTGAGCATCAACTAGCTGACCGCAAGAAGATATCAGAAAAACTCCTAACACTTTGCTGCTGTCTAGAGGTTATGCAAATTTTTAAATCCAGGTATGATCATCTATTTCAACAGTGAAAACAAGACAGTAAGCTGATTTAGCGGGTAGACAACTGTGGGAACATTAGTCAGCTTGCAACATGCTTCATTGTTCGCTAACCACTCTGATCACTGCTCCTTAAAAAATTGCTGCAGGGTCATACTGGAAGGGTGAGTCACCCTGATGGATATGGGTTGATGCAATAGTCTTGTATCTGAAGCTTTTTGGGGGAGAGGAGATCGAATCAGGCACAATTTCACATAGACACTGAAGGACTTTGGGTCTAATTAAAAGCATGCGAAGTTGCCTTTATGCAGTATGGATTGATGGCCCTGTGTGTGTCAAAGAAGAGGAACCTGCAGTTGGGCATCCAGGAGGAGCAAGAAAGATCTGAGTGAACAGGTTGGTGGAAAGATCTCTGGGTTTTGTATCAGAGATCAGCAAGGACTGCTTAACAAAGGTGCTGGAATCTAAGAATAAATATAAATAAGATAAATATAAATATAAATAAGATAAAGCTAGATAATGATGGCTTCATAACAAGGCAGGACTAGAACTCACAAGAACTTTCTTACTTTCCTAGCTTGATGCCTTAATCACCACACTAGACTGGCTCTCTGGAAGTAGAGGATGATTTTGATCAGTCAACCTGTGAATTATAGACCCAGCATGCTTCCACTGGGCCCAGTAAAGACCTGTTAATCAGCTTCAGCAGAACTTCAAGAGAACAACACATTGTCACAACATTGTTCAATGAAATCACGTAGCTGGTAGTTTGGAAATACTATACTCAGCTTGCATGTCGAATTGAATGAACGATGTTTGGCTATTATGGGTGGTTGTTTTTTTTAAATCAAACTTGCCCAGTCAAAACTATTAAAATTATTTATTCAAAGCACTTTTAAGCCATTCTGTTGTGTGACTTTAGGAGGCCCACAGTACTCTCTTTGGACAATATACATCACTTGAAGCCAAATCCATAAAACCACATCTTCAACAAAATACCACACTTAAAACAAAATCAATAGAACAGTATCATAACAACAGCCCAGTATCCTATCCATAATCACATTGGTACTCATACTAATAGCATCATAACTCATGAATGATGTGTCGACTCACTCTGTAATTCAGAATGCTCCATGGAAACCCAAGCTTTTACCAATGTCATGAACATTAAGAGGGGGAACACTGTTGTTATATCTGATGAGGGGCTGAGGCTTAGGAGAGAGAGAGAGAAAAAGTTCCCTGCCATTGAACCACATTGAGCTTTCCCTGCTGGTAGAGCAGGGGAACAAGGTTCACAAGGAGTTTCACTGGTCAGGTTTAATGACAGGGTCAGCTCCCATTCCTGCCCCAGCTCCTGCTCTAGCAGCTCGAAAGCATGCAAATACGAGTAGATAAATAGGTACCACTTCGGTGGGAAAGTAACAGTGTTCCGTGTGCCTCAGTCTGTAGTCATGCTGGCCACATGACCATAGAAGCCTCTTCAGACAAGATTTTATTTGCAAAAGGTAAAATAGCTATCAGTGGGCCATTAACAGTTCTCCTGACCCATCGTTCTATACCAGGGGTCAGCAACCCGCAGCTCTGGAGCTGCATGCAGCTCTTTGGGCCCTCTGCCGCAGCTCCCTGCCCCTTAATGTGTTGGCTCCCGCCCCTCACCCCTCTTATTTCTTTTTTGGACTCCAGCCCAAAGCGGCAGGAAGCGAAGGCTGCCTTATGTGCAAATGTGGCACGAAGGCAGGTAAAGGGCCACTTCGCTCCTGCACTCTCCTCCCCCCTCCTCCTCTTGTGACCCTCGGCTGTGGTAGATCCGGGAGCGTGCGCACGCGAGGGAAGACCCGCCTTAAGTGAGCTGCTGCTCGCCCCCGTGCGCCTTTCCTGAGCTTTGGCGCTCACTTGAGGAGGGTCTCCCCATGCATGCGCATGCTCCCGGCTCAGCCACCGCAGGCCAGGGGGTCATGAGAGGAGGAGGGAGGAGAAGGACTGTCTCCCGAAGGGGAGAGAGAGAGACACACACACACACATACATACAGAGAGAGAGAGAGAGAGAGAGAGAGAGAGAGAGAGAGAGAGAGAGAGAGAGAGAGAGAGAGAGAGAGAGAGAGAGAGAGAGAGAGAGAGAGACAGAAAGGGGGTGAAAGAGAGACACAGAGAGACACAGAGAGACACATACAGAGTGATACATAGAGAGGGGGTGAGAGAGGAAGAGAGGGAGAGGGACAAAGACACAGAGATACAGAGATACAGAAAAAGGAGGAGAGAGGGGGAGATAGGGAGGGGGGAGAGACATAGAGAATGGTTTTGTGGCTGGGTAGGCATGGCTAGGGGGGTCATGTGACTGGGTGGGAGTGACTGATATTGAGTTGGCCACGCCCATCCAGGTTTTGTGGCTCCCTGTCTATTTTTTTTTTGTGGGAAACGGGTCCAAGTGTCTCTTTGAGTGTTTAAGGTTGCTGACCCCTGTTCTATACAGATCTCCAAGACTTTTAAAGAGGAGGGCCAGGCAGCACTCTGTTGATGCAATAATGGTGGAGATCATTCCGCTTCAACATTCTTACTGCCACAGTGTAGACTCATACATGGCCCTGAGCAATTTTCTATTTGGATTTGCTCAGCTTAACCTACAAAACATTTTTACTGAGCTGGTTTTTCTTTTCCCATCACTCCATATAATGAAATTATAGGGAGAAAAGTTAATATGCTACCACAATAAAAAAAAACTGTCATGGTTCTTTAAAAAAGGATATTTAATCATGATCTGAAATAATTACATTAACTTTGTTTAGAATGAATATTAACTTTGAATGATAGCGCTGGGAAATTTCAAAGCAGTTGGCTGCTGAAAATGCTGAACCTTGAAACTAGTTTTATATTCAACAAGCAAAGAGGCTTTGTCTGTGGATTATACAGAGGGGTTTCTTTTATTATTATTATTCCAACAACACTGTATTTTCTTCTGCATGTTTTTAAATGAATAAGTTGCTTTGCATGTTACCTAGCAGCTCCAAGCTCTACGGAACTGGCAAGAATTTAAAATTCACAAGCCATATGCAAGCTGTCACTTTGACAGATGCATTTCTCCGAGCTATTTTAATGATAAGTTTATTGACGGAATCAATTCCAGATTCAACTCTTTCTTGAATTATCAGATTCTTTCAATGTGTCTTCCTTATTCTTTTATTTTCTTTTTCCTTCCCAAGAGATTGAATTCTGGGCCACCTTTTCCACTGACTGCAACTATCCTGAGATTTTCTTTTTCTGTAGAGGTGTTAGAAGTGTTGCTTGTTTAGTGGTGTTGTTATTTTTAAAAAATTGCTTCTGCCTGTTTCCGAGGCTTTTGTCAATTTGAGTTCTTTGCTGTCAGACATTCCCATGCAGAACAATATGTACAATCTGGTGAAAGGGCAGGCTGAGGATTTGTTTGTCTTTTATGAATAATCCCCACACAAGCCAAGGAATCTTGTCATATTAGCAGAATAAATACATTATTCAGTGAAACAGCTAGCATAGTGGTCTATACTTCCCAATTCCCCCCTCCCTTCTGTAGATAGATATCTGCATATAGATAAATGGTATTTCCTTCCATCTGCCCTTCCTTGAAGCCATCAAAGCCATTAATAGAAAGAGTAGCCAAAACTCTACAGGGAGTCCAAAAGGAGATAATATAACATTTGTTATTCAGTAATATACAGTAATTCATATTGCTAGCGAGTGAATTATACAGCTAGTGATCTTCTTGTGTAATATTATCTGTAATTTGTTTCTTACATTTGCTGGTAATGTTTTTTGTACTGCAATTCTTCATCTGATTTTCTGAGCAGATTTATCAAATAATTTAATGTAGCAACAAAAGCATTGTGACAAGCCATTTATGTCATTCTCCTAGATTACTATTGTCTCCGTTTATGGCTATGCTATCTTCAATGACTTCAAACGGCTATTGGAGGCCGATGAAGCATCTAATAAGCAGGGCCTTAGTGAGAGTTTTATAGCTAAAGAGCTATTTCTTATTATTTATTTATTCAACTTGTACGCTCCCCATTTCATCAAGAGATGACCCTAGGTGGCTTACAATAATTAAAAACCGATTTAAAAAACCACTAAAACATCAAAGCAATAAATAGAACATTAAATTAGCTTAAAATTAACAAAGATGGGTGGGGAAAGGCAGCAAGGAGAACCCAGGGGGAAAGATGTGGTCTTAGTACGTTAACCACTTCCTGAATGACATGTGTCCATCAAGGCCCCAGGCCCGTTGTCAAAGTCATGACTTCAAGCCCTTTAAAGCCCTGCATGGCTTAGGACCAGTTTACCTCCGAGACCGCCTTCTCCAACATACCTCCCTAAGACCGATTAGAGCCCACAGAGTTGGTCTGCTGGTGGTCCCGTCAGCCAAACAATGTCGGCTGGCGGGCCCACGAACGAGGGCCTTCTCTGTGGCAGCACCGGCTCTCTGGAATACACTACCCCCCGAGATCCGCATTATTCCCACCCTGCCAGCCTTCAGAAAAGCACTAAAAACATGGCTTTGTCAACAGGCCTGGGGCCAATGATTTTAATATAACAACGATCACTCTTGGCCCCATGAATGAATTATTGTATGGGTTTTTAAATTGTTGCTTTTAATGTTTTTTAATGTTTTAATAATCATTGTTTTTAATGCTTTTTATATTTATTGTTGCATGTAAGTTTTTATTGTTGTGAGCCGCCCAGAGTCTCTGTGGAGTGGGCAGCATACAAATGCGACCAATAAATAAATAAATAAATAAGATGTTGGATGTGGATCTCATCTTGGGGGTCACGATGTTCCAAAGATCAGGAGCCACAGCAGAAAAGGCTCTTCTCCTGAACCCTGCTAACTAGAGTTCTTTGACTGACAGATCTGTCTATGCTCAGGTGAGTTCTCCAGCATCTCGGTCAGTATCTGAAATATATTTAGGTAAATGACCTTGAAATAATTATCCAGTAACCACCTGCTCCAATTCAGCCAACATTTTGCTTAATTATAAAATCTCATTCCAAGATCTTAGGCAAGGAGGTCACAGTATTGTGCGGTTGGGTACCACATGCAAGATTTTATAAAATGTCAGTGTTCTTGTTGGATGGGGTGATTTTGCAAGGTTTTGATCTATGAATGTTTTAACACTGTATTTGCAATTTAATTGGGGGAAAGAGAAATATCAGGGTATGCACGGGCATCATATTGCGAGCTTCCAGGCCAGATCCCACTTCACTTGGTTTAGAGACTAGGTCAAAATACTGTTTGGTATCTGACAGTCATTCTGATTTTCCCAAAACCAATTATTTTGTTCAAAACTACTGATGTTTGATTAATATCTATTATGGCTGTGTTCCATTTCATATAGTGAACTTCTTTGTATACTCCAGATGGATACGAAGATTACCCACATAGATTGAAACAAAAAAAAATTGCAAATTGCATTGTGTTTAAAACAATGCAATGGAGTGAATCAGTAAGTTGACCATTTTTTCTGAGCTAACTTTAAAAGGTAATGCATAGGGACAGGAGCAGAGATTCTGCCTCCTGACTAGCTTTCTATCACATATAGTTAAAAAAAGCCATTTGCCATGGCTATTTGTAAAAGAATTGTACCGCTCTCTTGCTCTCTCTTTTTTTCATTCATCTGATGTCAATGATTTTGTTCAGTTTCTGTAAAATAAATGCTGACCTTCTCTCTTGCCAGGTAGATGCCATCCTTCAAATAAAATGTTATCCCCAGTTCCACCTGCCAACAGAATGACAATTTTCCCCCTCTAACCCTCTCCTAACTTTGATCTTCTACTTGTCTTGTCTCTGATTTTGTGTGTGTGTGTGTGTGTGTGTGTGTGTGTGTGTGTGTGTGTGTGTGTGTGTGTGTGTGTGTGTGTATTGGTGAGGGGGATTTGTGTTAAAGGCCAGAGGATTTCGTTCAGCACATTTGTTTGCCAGTTTTCTCCAGTGCTGTAAGCCCTTTTGCGTATTGCCAACAGTTTATTTAATGATCCTTGAAAATCTTTGGCTTACTGTCTAATTAGTGTTTCTTGTGGGAAAAAGTGACAGGAAAGTGAGGGAGGAGTCAAGCCAAAATTGATTCTTTGCCTAAACTGTAATTGATTTAAGTCTTATGGGAATGGCCAAAAAAACAGAGGGGCGGGAGAGAGAGAGAGAGAGAGAGAGAGAGAGAGAGAGAGAGAGAGAGAGAGAGAGAGAGAGAGAGAGAGAGAGAGAGAGAGAGAGCGAGCTTGAAATAAGGACAATGTAAAACTGTCACATAACACAAACTCCTCCTATGTTATTTGTATCTGATTAAATAAAATAGCAGTAATTTTTTTGCTTGTTTTAATAAGAGTTTTCCTTATTTCTCCCCTAATAATGAAAAAAGCATTTTTCTCATACATATATCCCATACAATCCAAATTTATGGTGCAATTTACTTGTGTAAAACAATGCCCCAGGTAGGACCCTTTTCACAAGTTGCTGATTAATGAGGAAAAGTTTTAACTTCCCCCCAATAAAAAACAATTTCACTTTACATAAGATTCATCCAGGTTTATGGAGCAATCCAGAACGTGCCTGTGTAAAAGAATGCTCCTGGTAACACCCTCTTCACAGTTGCTGATTAACGAGAAATTTTAATTTATTACTGTTTTTTAACCATTTATAAATCATTTAGCCCACAACTGCACAATCCTATGTATATTTGCTCAGAATTAGATTACATCGAATGTAGCGAAACTTATTTCCAAGCAAGTGAATATACAGCTATGATTTGAATGTTGCATTCTGCAGTTAACCTGTCCAATGTCCTACAGAAGTAAACAGATTGCAAATGGCAATCTGTTTTTTTGTTTGTTTATTTCACATGATTATTTGTTTATTTCACATGAACTTGAAATACTGTGCATTAAGAGGTACCATTTGCACAGAAAGAGTTAAATAACCAAAATAAAGAACAAAAGTGAGATTTTGAAAAATAAATAATCCTAGAGAATAGCTTTCTGAAGTAAAGGATTATCTTTTATAATAAAGGATGTATGATTACTAGTTATGCTCGATATTGATGCTTTGTCTGGCAGCATCTTAACTTCAGGTTTTAATTAAAAAGAATTTATCAAGAAAAGGAAGATCAAAGGTTGTGGGGGGTGGGGATAGAAAGGAATGAATATGGCTCACTGCCACCACGTACCACACTAGGGACAAAAGTGGATCTCCGTTGGGGCCTTTACAAAGAACTAGTTTTTCAACCTATTTCAGTGATGTCCACCAAACAATATGTGTGAGCCATACTTCAAGGTTTACAGAAGAAGCATTGCAACCTAGATGTTTCTTTTTATGTCTAAGAAATCTATACCCAATGATCTTTGAATATCTTCTGTCTTCCCTCAGCAAAGATCTGTCTCCTTATATTGAAGGAGGAGGAGGAGGAGGAGGAGGAGGAGGAGGAGGAGGAGGAGGAGAAGGAGAAGGAGAAGGAAGGAGGAGGAGGAGGAGGAGGAGGAGGAGAAGGAGAAGGAGAAGGAGAAGGAGAAGGAGAAGGAAGGAGGAGGAGGAGGAGGAGGAAGAAGAGGAGGAAGAGGAAGAAGAGGAAGAGGAAGAGGAAGAAGAAGAAGAAGAAGAAGAAGAAGAAGAAGAAGAAGAAGAAGAAGAAGAAGAAGAAGAAGAAGAAGAAGAAGAAGAAGAAGAAGAAGAAGAATCCCATGATAAATTGTATCATTGGACTAAAAGTCTAAAAGCCAACTTGAAACAGCCATCATTACTGTGGTTGTTAAGTGAATCACCATGGCTGTTTGGTGACTCAACTGTTTGTTTCCCCTGTTGATTTTGCTTGTCAGAAGCCAGCTGAGAAAGTTGCAAATCCTGATCACATGATCAGAAGACACTGAAACCATTGAAAATGCAAGTTGGTTTTCAAGCATCCAAATTGTGATCACAATGACTGTAGGGTTGGGTGTGACAGTCATAACTTCGAGGCCAGGTCCTAAATCCCTTTTTCAGGATTGTCATAACTCTGATATCTAAAGCAGTTACGATAGAGCAGTGATGGCGAACCTATGGCACAAACAGCTGGCACGCGAGCTGTTGCCCTAGCTCAGCTCCAGCGTGCATGTGCATGCCAGCCAGCTGATTTTCGGCTCGCACGAAGGCTCTGGGAGGGTGTTTTCAGCTTCTGGAGGGCCTCAGCTCCAGCGTGCATGTGCATGCCGGCCAGCTGATTTTCGGCTCGCACGGAGGCTCTGGGAAGGTGTTTTCGCCCTCCCCAGGCTCCAGGAAAGCCTCTGGAGGCTGGGGAGGGCGAAAAATGGGCCTACCAGGCCCACCAGCAGTTGGGAAATGGGCCATTTCCAGCCTTCAGAGGGCCTCCGGGGGGGCAGGGGAGCCCATTTTCGCCCTCCCCAGGGATTGAATTATGGGTGTGGCACTCGCGCATGTGCGATAGCGCGCGCAGACGCGTTTTCGGCACCCGAGGAAAAAAAGGTTCGCCATCACTGCGATAGAGTGTGTGATTTTTTTATCAATGCCGTAGTATCTAGAAACTACAACAAGATTTTTTCTTACAACTCACCTATTAGGGAAATTTTTATTTAAGCATTCCCTTAGGATCTCCAATGTTTTCTACATGTTTCCAATTTATTTATTCCTCAGTTCTTTAGCAGTGTCCTCCTAGTAGATGCTCAGAGGAGCTGAACATTAAAATACTACAACTATTGTAGTATTTGCCAAACAGTCCCGTTCCAAACAATTGGAAAAGTTTTTAGTAATTGAAAGAGTGGCAAGCCAGAGACATTTGCCATATCAGACAGATTCATTCCAAATGGAAAGCAGCTCAGCCCCTTTCACGTGTGAATATGACATTATGATGCAGGTTCAAAAGGGGGCAAACTTGCATCTCTACCACACAATGATGACAGTTGTTGTCCTTTGTTTTTCCCCTCTGGATGCTTTCGCTCTGAGCTGCGTTGTGCCTCCATTCCATTCTGTCCAAAAGAAAGTTGATTATAGAATTGGAGAACTAAGCGAGTGCCTCCTTGTTTCCTACGGCAATTCAGATAAAATACGGGCCAGCCAATCTTACAAACCAGTCTTTGTATTAGAAGCAGTGGTGAGTTGCTGCCGGTTTGGACCGGTTCTCCCGTACCAGTGGCGGAAATTTGCCCCCGCTCGCTGAACTGCTGGCTGAACTGGCAGGCCACGCCCCCAAACTGGTTCTCCGGTTGCCGCTCCTTGAAAGCGGCTTCCAAAGAACCCTCTGCGCATGCTCAGAGAGTCATTTGCGCGACACTTCCAACGTGATTCGAACCGGTAGGGAAGGTAAAGTAGAACCCACCCATGATTAGAAGAGACATAGGCCCATCCACAGAGAGTATAGAAGCATATCACTAGTTTGAGGTAGTCCATCTGCGATGGCCTCAAGTCAAACTGAGAAGGTGACCATTTGCCACGAAAACGCCCAGCTACTCAAGACAGTGTCTCTCACTGTTAAGAGAGAATTTAACACTTGTCTGCTTGAGCCTTGTACCAAACACTTTAATTGAATTTCAAAATACTTCAACGGGTAATGAAAAGCCTCTTACTACCTTTTGCCAGGCACAGGAGCCTGTGGATTACTACATAATAATTTAGCCTACCCAATGCCTGTGTATTGTCTTGCATATTAATGTGCCTGTAAAGGCTATACCAGGGTTTAGTCAGAGTCTTTTTGGCGGTCCTGATGTGTTGCCATGGAGATTTCAGGTTTCTCAGTCATGACATCCTGGGTAGCAAATCAACTGAGCCAGCGCCTTGCATGGTTTTATTATACAGAGCCCCTGCACAGTCTAGGCAGGCTTTTTCAGGAAGCAGGAACGCATGACCTTCTTTGCTCATTAAGCACAAATAATTGTAACTACTAGGAAATGAGGGACTTATTTTGCTTTGGGTGTCCCTGCATGCTGTCAAAAAGGAAGAACCAGGAAGCAAAACTAAATTAATTTCCTTCCAAGTGGGCTGGGCAGCTTCTGGAACCTCCGCCACCTTGGGGATTTGTTTTTAAAAAAACCAACCACTGATATATACATAAAAATTCTCTTCACACCTCTCTGGGTGGTCTGCGTCTTCTTCAATCTTGGGTCCTCTACAAGAGGCTTGGAGGTTTGAGGATTCTGCACAATATATTGGCTGTTCCTCTCACTGCCCTCTTCTGGACAGAGAGCTCTGAGGTCGTTCCTGGGATCTGTTAGAGCCACTCTCCAAAGCTTAGGAGTCACAGCCCTGAGTGCTCCTATCTCCACTGGAATCACTTTGGCCTTTATGTTAAGTTCTGGTACTGAAGAGGCTGGAGGCAGTATAGTGGCTAACAGCTCTTTATTGAATACAGTCAGATCCAGCAAAGGAACCAGCCTGACAGCTCTCTCTTATATAGAGGGCTGCCGGCTGGTTCAACCAATCAGCGATCTTCATTTTCCCGCTCTGCAAAGCAGACCTTCGTGTAAACAGTTTAACTTCAGGTTTAACCTTAATACATAACACCTTACTTTCCATATCCCCTCCTTCAGGTCCTTGATATTTCTTCAGCTTCTCATAGTCCTTCCTGACTTTGCTGTCACTTGGCACCACCATACATCTATCACTATTGCTGTCTTCTGGCCTTTGTCCACGATATCTGGATGATTGGCCAGTTTGTCCATCTGGATCTGGAAATCCCATCACCTTCCGTGGAATCTCTTGTCTGGATTTCGGAGGGTCTAACATATACACTGTGCAGATGTTCCTATACACAATGCCCAGATACTCAGTTCTTAACTGCATCTTACACCCTGCCACACTGTGTGTTGGACTGAAGCTTCTTTGTAAAGTCTGCACCTTGGGTTCTGTCTAGTGTGGTAGACCTCTGCTTCTATGGATTTGATGCTTAGTGGTTAGCATTAGCATTAGCACTTAGATTTATATACCGCTTCATAGTGCTTTACAGCCCTCTCTAAGCGGTTTACAGAGTTCAGCATATTGCCCCCAACAATCTGGGTCCTCATTTTACCCACCTCAGAAGGGTGGAAGGCTGAGTCAACCTTGAGACGGTGGGATTTGAACAGCTGAACTGCTGAACTGCAGTGCTGCACTTTAACCACTGCGCCACCTCGGCTGGTTGTTCTTGTGCTGCTATGATCAGTGCCTTAGCTCAGCCCTTTCTGACCACTGGTTGCATTTCCTAATGTCTGTCATCTCAGGTCTCTGTCAGTGGTACATCCCATGTAGGGTCTTGTCTTGCTATGTGCTGTCTCTGTTTGGGCTTCTTCTCATGTCTGCTGCTGCTTCAACCTTTCTCTCAGCAGCTAATCTTTGGGTGTCATCTTACTGATGTATTCCTGAATGCGCTAGGTTTCATCTACCACAGTGGCTTTGATACTCACCAAACCCTGCCTGCTCAATTTCTGCCCAGGGTACAATCTCTCTGTGTTGGACTTGGCATGGAAACCTGCATACTTTGTGAGGAGCTTCTGGATCTTCACATCAGTGGTTTCCATCCGTTCTTTGGTCAGCTTTGGTCAGCAGGGTTTATCATCATAAACCAACAGGGCATATGTGCTGATGGAATAGATCTTGTTCTCACCATTGAGATGGCTTTTCAGGATCTACTCTATCCTTTGGTGATACTCGGATGTTGTTGTCTTTCTTGCCTCCTCCTCCTCCTCCTCCTCATAGTCTCCATGTAACAGTAAGATTAAAAAAAGTACTTGTAGTTGGTCTTTATGTCTCCTGTGTTGGCCTGCTATAGTTCCAACACATTAGTCTGAACTTTCTTCCCTGTCTTGAGTACCATCTGGCTATACTTCTCCATACTGAATGCCATTCCAATGTCCTCACTGTAGATCCATTTCAGGTGGATCAGCAAGTCAATGTCTCATTCACCCTTAGAATACAGCTTGATGTCATACAAAGTACCATATTTATTCTATAAGAAGACATTCCCCTCCCTCCCAATAATGAGTATCTCTTGATGCAAGCTACCAGGCTTCTCTAACCCATTGTCCCATTTGAATAGTGCCTCAACCATAATCATACAAGTCCAACCACTCTTCATCCAAGTCTAAGTATCCAATATAATTAGAGTTCTCTTCAGGATGTGAAGTCCTATATTCAAATGTTTCAAACACCACTGAGAGTATTTTATTATTTATCTACTAGATTTTTATCCTGCCTTTAATATTTTTATAAATAATTCAAAGCTGTAAATGTATGTAATACTCTTTCCTCCTCCTATTTTCCCCACAGCAACAACCCTTTGAGGTAAGTTGGGCTGAGAGAGAGAGCGCGACTGGCCCAACATCACCCATCTGGCTTTTCTAAAGTAAGACTAGAATTACACCAAACAGGCTCTTTATTATTTTATTATTTATTTTATTATTTATTTTATTATATCTTGTTTTATTTTCTCTGTATTTTAACTCTCTTTATTTAGGATTAGTAATTTTATTTAGGAAAATTACAATTGTTTAAATACTACAGTGAAAACCACAGCAACATAAAACAAGTATTAATATCCCTGAAAGAATAAAACAGATAAAAACCACTATCCTTTTTGACTATTTGATTGAAGGTGTCCTTCTTCAGTAGTTCAGGAGAAAAAAAAACCCACCAGTGGTCTCACTGGAAAAACTTAATTTCAATAAGATCTTCCATTCTAGCCAGAAGAATATTAATTCTGGTTGTTTCCTGCCTTTGATCATGCTATTAGTCAGTGACTCAGATGTTCATTTTTCGAGCTTTGGATTTGATATTAAACTGTCACATAAATCTCCCAGGTATTTGATAATTACTCTTGTCCTACAGCTTATGCAATCAAGTTCTCTGTTTCTGGTATTTTGACCCAGCAAGCGTAGAAGCCCACACGAACAGAAGCCCTAGGCATTAAGATCATTCTCTGTAACCAGTGTTTGAACTGCTGTAGATATACCTTTATTAATATTTTATGTGTTTTCATAAACATTTTGATTGAGTGGTTTTAAATCTGTTTCTCTGTTTCACCGTTCTGTGGTCAGCTGCCTCCAGCGATATTATTAGTGGAAGGAAAAGCTATGAATCAAAACCACTCAATGGGAATAATTCTCTTGGAGTGACCACCTCCTTGGATAAGCATATACCGTGTAAACAGTTCCAAATATACAGTACAATATATAGGCAACACAACTCCCTATGCTGTGGGTGGCTCCCTATCCTATCTGATAAAAACAACAACAACAACAACAACAACAACAACAACGTATTTTTCATTGAGGAAAAAAATGGGGACATGGCAGGCTGCAAAAGAAATGTTGCCTCCAGCCTAACTTTTATTTTCATAAAAATCACTGAGTCACATAATGATTCCACAAGACATTCACAGCCGATATAAAGTCTGGGTCGTTGTAGCTGGTGCTTTAGCAGTGTGTTCGGTTTCTTTGATTAAAAACTAAACAATCTGGGGGAATAGAAAATAACACTGGAGAAGGGGCAGATAATTTTTCCATGCTTTACATCTGACAAATGGGATTCCCCCCCTTCAAAATCTGGTCATACCCACCATTGCAGCCATTTTAGAAATTGGGAAGAATTATTTCCACATGACTGCCATGTTGGAAAAAGCCCCAATGGCATTTAAAAAAAAATACAGATGTTCTCTCTGGCCCTAAATAATTGACAGTTCCTGGATAAAGCTGATGACTGGTAAGCAGTGGGTTGTTAGAAGGATTAGTAGAAAGATTCACCTGTCTGTTGAAAGTAATTTAACTCACCGTCCTATCTTCTCACCTGTGCTTTCCTTGTCTGTTGAGATAGGATATTCCAGATTGCTAATAAGAGTTTTACTTTTTTGAATATGTATACAACATTTCCCTGATCATCAGAAAAATAAAGTAAACCCAATTAGATTTGTTCCCCAACTGGGAACAAGGAATAAATTCTAGAAATGTTTTAAATCTCTTACCATAGAGGAACATATCCTATTTTATGTCCGATAATTCAATTTGAGAGAGACCTCTACTGGGTGTTCTAATGCATATTGTTAGGTGAGGAGGATGGGAAAAATATGCAAGTTGCCGTCTCTTTAGAGAGACATCACTCTCTGCAGCTCTTTTCAGAGCTCCAGTGGTGAATGAATGCAGAATTGATTAAATACTAAAGGATGTGCCAAAAAAAACCCCACCTTCTGCTGGACTCATGTCACTTTGCCTTGATTTGAAGCTTGACACATTTATAATGCCCCAATGTCAAAATGGGGCTGATTTAGCAGAATACAAGAAAGGAGAGTGGTGAGTAAGCCTATACTATAACTTAAAATTATTTTATTACAACAGTTGCTTCCTAATTTTTATCCTCTGGAACTGCAGCTAACAAAGGAATTCCTAACAATATTTTTAAACATTTCATTAAACTACAGATTGTTTGAGCGCATTCTGATATCAAATATATGCAGTATCCTGGGGTCATGCGACCTTCTGACAAGCAAAGTCAATGGGGAAGCCAAATTTAGTTAACAACTGTATTACCGCAGTGATTTACTTAACAACTTTGGCAAGAAAGGTTGAAAACTGGGGCAAAATTCACTTAACAATTGTGTTGCTTAGCAACAGAAAATTCGGATTCAATTGTGATTATAAGTTGAAGACTACCTATACGTGTATGCTTTTCCTCTTATCCAGGGATCGGCAACCTTAAACACTCAAAGATCCACAAAGGTCCTAACAGGAAGGCCCCCATTTAATTCTGGAGCCGACTGGAAGTCTGGTTCCCCCACCATAGAGTCTCCTCCTAGCGTGGTGTCCTTTTTCCTCTCTCTGTCCTAACCGAAAGCCCTATCAATTGTGGAGCTGACCGGAAAATCCGCCCCTTGCCATAGAGTCTCCTCCTGGCGCGCTGTGCTTTTCCCCTCCCTAACTGGAAGCTCCTCTCAAGTTTGTGGTGCCAACTGGCGAAAGGGAGCCACAATAGAGGATGAAAGAGCCACATGTGGCTCCAGAGCTGAGGGTTGCTGACCCCTGCTCTAATCAATCTGATCATGGATATTTCTACAGATTTTAGACTACCCAGTTCACACCTGGCTTACTTGACAGCACAAACCAAGAACTCTTAGAGCAAGGGTCCCCAAACTTGGCAACTTTAAGACTTGTGGACTTCAACTCCCAGAATTCCCCAGCTGGCTGGAGAATTCTGGGAGTTGAAGTCCACAAGTCTTAAAGTTGCCAAGTTTGAAGACCTCTGTCTTAGACGGACGAGGCATAAAAACAAACAAGCACTAGTACAAATCTTCCTTCAGTAATGGAAAATCTACTTGCTGCTCTAAAGTGAAACTCTTTCCAAAATAGATATTGCGGGCCTGGCAGAGAAAAATATTAAAGCCATATGAGCTTACATGACTGTAAACGTAATTCTGATTGACTTTGCCTTGGAATTTTGGGAACGAGGTCGGTAGCTGCTCCCTTCTAGTTCTTTGTTTATTCAACCTGTTGAGCTTGTGTGTCCTGACAGGGCACTGCTCTGGGAGAAACAAAGCAATATGTGAAAGGCTGACCTTGGCTGGAAAATACGCAGCGGGGTTTGTCAGGTTTAGACGCATGGACTTTCTTAGCAAAGATGACTTTTTCCCTGCAAAAAAAATGTTTAGGACTCTTTCTTTCAAAGGGAAGATGCAGGAGGAAGGGGCAGATCTAACATACCGGGTGAGGAAAGCTGACATCTTGGTCTTCAGATCATGCAAAGATGGCCTCAGGAAGAGTTTTTGCTGAACTCGACTTTCCGGCTGCTGAGGTATCAGTCCCCCCACCCCACCCCACAAGATCTGTGCTACTCTGTTTTTTAGGAGACACAGATGATAAAACCTGGAATTCTAGGCTGAGAGAAATGAGGTTGCCTTTCATTCCATTTTTTTTATTACCTCTTTCAGACTTCGAAATGGGTCTTGTTTGTGCTGCTTTTGACAAAGTGCAGTGATTTTGTTCATTTCCTTTTTTGGGGGGTTGAGATTGGCTTGATGTAATGCTGTTTATGAAATCAACCATCTCTTAAGACCAAAAAAACAAAAACAAAACCAAGACCAAAAAAAAAACCCCAACAAAAAAAAATCCCACACAAAGAAAGAGATGAGAATGCACTGCAAATGGATCACTATTCTATGTGGAATAGTTCTGATCCACTCCTGTGGTGGTGGTGGTGGGGGGTTTCTTTCCTTTTCTGTGACATCTAAGTGCTAAGTACAGTTGTTGAAAGACATCATAACAGAAAAATGGGGTAAAAGATGAAAGCTTACATGGTTTGTCCATTTAGAGTTTGGTGTGGCTCCTTTGCATTTGAGACAAACCTGAAATGGCTTTTGTGGATAATGTTGCACTACAGCAGTGCTTTTCAATTATTTTCTGTTACACCCCCCCCCCCCCCAGGAAGAAGTAAACATTTTGCGTCCCCCCCAACTCTCCTCCGGGACGATTGTTTGCAATATTCAGCACATTTTCGCTGAAAAAACTCAAGCGGCTTATCAGCGTGATTGGGGTGTAATGTGTTTAAGTGACACCTTAATTTATTTGGCTTCATGCTGTCCGCTGCCAACATTTTTAGACACAGTAAACATACCGGTCTTTCCTCGTCTCCCACCGTAGTCACAGTAAAGCCAAGCGCTACATACGCTTCGTCATATTTCCTCGTCTTAGCTTTCGGGAGATTTACGTTTGTCTCATTATTTCCGTCTCTCTCCTCCTTTCTTTTCATCCCTGTTAAATATTTTTCCATGGTGTCTCTTAAGGGTTTGTTATCTGCACTTCATATCTCCTGCTCTGTGCTGTGTGCTATTGTTCGGTGCAAAAAACCCCTATTCCCTGTGGCAAAAAAAAGCATGTTCCCCAGGGTCATGCACCCCCCTGGCATCACTCTGTGCCCCTCCAGGGGGGCCCGCCCCACTATTTGAGAAGCACTGCACTACAGCAAGAGGGGACTTGTGAGGAAACTCACACACAGATATCCCAAAGGTGCTTTTTTCAAGAGGCAACTGGACTTTCCAGAAAATCCAGTTGCCTCTTGAAAAAAAGCAGCTTTGGGACAACCATGACCTGGATGACTGAGAATCTCCATAGACATTCACACACAGATAACCTGCAGCTGAAAGGTGAGAGTCCATTACAACTTCACAAAGGCTCAGGAGAAGTTTCTCTATTATTGAAACACAGCCAAAACTCTACCAAGCAATGCATGGGAAGTTCTACAAACATCCCTGGCTGAATTTCTTTGTTGCTTTCCTTCTATGCTTAATATTTGCAACGTTTCAGATAATTACCAAAGGGCAAGACCCACTGAAGCGCTTACAAAGTAAGATCTATCCTGA
Organism: Diadophis punctatus similis; assembly: GCA_023053685.1. Taxonomy (NCBI): domain Eukaryota; kingdom Metazoa; phylum Chordata; class Lepidosauria; order Squamata; family Dipsadidae; genus Diadophis; species Diadophis punctatus. The sequence goes on along the minus strand of JALIGW010000001.1, from coordinate 131,432,337 downwards.
TTTGACCTTTCCTATTTAAGTCATGCACATAATAAATAGACACAATTCTTTTACGTTTTTTTAAAAAAATTTAGAAGCTGATGATAAAAGAAGTAGGCGGATCTTGAGATAATGGAATAATCTGCAACTGCAGATTATTAAGTTTATCAGGTCCTTTTTTGGTCTTAGGCTGTAAAATCTGGCCCCTAAAAATAGCAATATAACACTTAGACTTATATACTGTACTGCTCCATAGTGCTTTACAGCACTCTCTGAGTGGTTTACAATGTCAGCATATTGTCCCCAACAATCTAGGTCCTCATTTTACCGACCTTGGAAGGATGGAAGGCTGAATCAACTTTGAGCCCATCAGGATCGAACTCCTGCAATATTGCATTCAAACCACTGTGCCACCACCACTCATCTAGAGTAAAGTCTTTTGGTTAGAATAAGAGTAGAAAAATTCTGTCTGTCACTCATTACTCTGCTAAAGAATCTCCACATTCTTCTTCTTCTTCTTCCATTGCCCAAGAGAAATGTCCTTTTCTTAGGAGAGGAAGAAAGGGCGGGAAATAAGGGTAGGAGAGAGGGTTGGAAAGGGAGGAAGAGGGGAGGAGTGGGGGAAGGGAAGGGGAAGGAGAGAAGGGGAAGGAGAGGAGGAAAGAAGAAAGTGGAAAAGGAGAGAAGAAGGGAGGGAAGGGGAAAGAGGGGAGAGAAAGAGAGGAAGGGTTGTTGTGGAATAAGGAGGAGATATAGAATGGTAGAAGAGCAACACTGGCTATATGTTTTAATTTTAGGATGAGGAATAAATTAATATGAATGCTAAAAGATAAGGCAAATGATTATTAATGGTTAAGAGATTGTATATTTGTGTATATGTGTAAGAAATAAAAAATAAAAAGTTGTAACATAAAAAAAGTGGGAAAAAAGAGAGAAATGTCCTTTTCTTGTTTCTGCCTGACACTGTATTGCTGATTTCCTAAATTCTGAAGTAAGAAGTTGGTTTTGTTTTGTTTTCACCCAATGTTCTTCAACTCATATTTTTCTAAGCGCTTCTATGACTTGACATGATCGACACAACTGAAGGCCTTTTTATGATCAATGGAACATGCAGTAATTTTTTTTGACACTATTTGACTTTCTCCATTACCTGGCATGCATCAGCAATCATGTCTCATATTCCTTGACCTTTTCTAAAGCCATCTTGAACATCTGCCATCTCTTTTTCCATGTAGAATTGTAATCTATTTTGGATAACCCTAAGTATCACTTTGATAGCATGTGACATTAAAGGTATTATACAATAGTTTGCACACTCTGTTAACATTCCTTTTTTAGCATTGAAATGTCAATTGACCTCTTCCAATCTGTTGGTCACTGTGTTGTTCTCTAGATTCATTTGTATTGCTTGGTTTGCATAGCTTTTAAAGCTAAAGTTTTGTCTGTTGCCAACACCAGCTTCAAACAACACAAACATAGTTTCTGCACCTGTGTATCACTGGATATACGATAACATCAGATTTAATTAAAAGGAAACAGAAATTGTAGAATAACTATGTCATCAGTCAATACACTTTCAGGTGCAGATTATTGTCAAATTAAGTTTTAAATTAAAGTAAGTATTGGTGTCCAATATACAAGTTAAATTTAGGAAATTTAAAAGAGGTGTGCCAACAAGATTTGATCTAGTAAATCAGTTTGTTCAGTTAGAAGAGAAGATTAATGTTAAGGAAGAGATTAAACACACCACTACATAATAGAGGACATGAGGATCTATAGGAACAGGTAGGAGACATGGTAAAAATGAAAACTAAAAGAAAAATCCAAATGTTGAAGCAAAAATATAGCTAAGTGACTGCCATTAATTAGAGCAAAAAAAAGAGAGGATGAAAGTCATGGGCCATAAAATAATGCATGATAGTTGAAGCCATTTCAACATCAAACAAGAAATGATAGTAAATTATATTTCAATCAAAAAGCCAAGATAGGGAAAAATAACAAGAAGAAAAGAATGAGAAATGTATTTAAGAACATGAGTGCAGAGAAGAGCAACAAAGATGATTAGGGGACTGGAGGCTAAAACATATGAAGAATGGTTGCAGGAACTGAGTATGTCTAGTTTAATGAAAAGAAGGACCAGGGGAGACATGATAGCAGTGTTCTAATATCTCAGGGGTTGCCACAAAGAAGAGGGAGTCAGGCTGTTCTCCAAAGCACCTGAGGGTAGGACAAGAAGCAATGGGTGGAAACTAAACAAGGAGAGAAGCAACCTAGAACTAAGGAGAAATTTCCTGACAGTTAGAACAATTAATCAGTGGAACAGCTTGCCTCCAGAAGTTGTGAATGCTCCAACAGTGGAAGTTTTTAAGAAGAGATTGGACAACCATTTGTCTGAAATAGTATAGAGTTTCCTGCCTGAGAAGGGGGTTAGACGAGAAGGCCTCCATGGTCTCCTCCTCTCCTCTCCTCTCCTCTCCTCTCCTCTCCTCTCCTCTCCTCTCCTCTCCTCTCCTCTCTTCTCTTCTCTTCTCTTCATCTGAGAAATCCCTGAAAAAACAATGGACAGTTAAGGTAGGACTCCTTAAGAGAAACCACAAAAGAGATCAAATAGAGGCAGATGAGGTTAAAAGAGAAGTCGGCAGCGGGGTTATCACACTGATGAACACAATGCCATGGCATTGTGTTGCAATTCCCCCATCTTTGTTATATATGTTGGGATGTTGCATACTTATAACAAAAGGAAGAGAGCTTGCTCATGTGATGCCAGAAAGATCCTATAAGCACATTAGGGCATATTGAAACCTGTTACAAATGGATAATAGTACATAGAGTGAGAATTATTCAAGAACCAACTCCAGTACTATAGTGTGTTGTTCCTTTAATGGACTTCAGTGTATCATGATTCAACAATTTTGCTGTTTTCCTTACAGGTTGACATTCCGAAATGATAGTTCCTAAAGACTCTATAGGAGTTCCCCTATACCTTTTCCGGACCGAGTGCTCAAAGCACGTGCCTGACCCATCAAAATGCAATGCACACACTGGCTCCGTGCATGTGCCCCACCTCCTGCTCATGTGTGTGCCTCTGCATGCGCCCCGCCCCTAGCACATGCACACGCGGGCCCCCTGCCCACGCCCCACCCTGCGCATGCAGAGACCTGAAGACCAGCTGGCCGGCGGGAGGCGCGCACACATGCACGGCTGAGCTAAACTGGGCGATGGCTCGTGTGCCCACAGAGAGGGCGCTTCGTGCCACCTCTGGCACGCGTGCCATAGGTTTGCCATCACGGCCCTATACGCTTCCAGGGAAATATTTTTCTGGATTAAGATATCTTGCCTGGAAGTTCACGAAATGCTTTTAACAGCAAGACATTTACCTCTGCCCCAGTTATCTAATTTAAACTTCACCTCGAGCTCTTTTACAGTCATATTAGCATATCATCCAGCCTCCTATCCTGTAGAACGAATAGGGGTGTGATGTCCCAATTCTCCAAGTAACAAATTATTGGAGTCCAATCCATGAACTTGATGGCTTCTTTGCTCATTACTCATGGTTGAAAAGACAATTTTACACATTCTGACATAATGATGTCTCCTGACACATTTGTGATAAATCTTTCTGAATTCAGGACAAAGATAAGGTTGACGTAGTATGCCACAAAAAAGGCACAGTGTATTTCTGTCTTGAAATCTTAAATTATCAGTTTCAAATGCCTCTGTCGGCACTTTATCACTCCCTTTTTTTCTACATGTACTGTATACAGGTTCTTAGTATATGTTGATCATGACCTGCAGTTGTGTTTTAGTTAGTTCTAGGGCATGGAATATTCTAATATTCCTTCCAAAGGAAGCTCAGGGTCCCTGAAAACTCTCTCATTTATTCGTTCACCTGTACACTAAATACCTTATTTCTCCTACTTCCTTAGTCATAGAATCAAACTGACAGCTATTGGATTTTAATCTGCATAGCAACATCCTCAATAGCATAAGCATAAATCAGAATAATTCCAAAGAGAGTAACATTCAAACTCAACATTCTGACAGGGAATATATAAAATGCCGTAAACATCAGAAGAATGTCTTCAGTATCTTCAGGGCTTGCAGCCACTAAGAAATCAAAACTCTTCTAAACACCTAAGAGGTCCTCCTGCACCACAATGTAGCAAAATAACATCTAGTCATTTCTTAGAAGAGTATTTTACCACATTTGCAGCCAAGTACAAGCAAAAGCTCTATTCTCAAATCTAGTTCAGAGGCAAACTCCCCCACAGAGCACATTCTCAATGCCAATATTAAATTTTCAGTAAATGCATAGAAGCTGCCTGGAACCCTCACTACATATCGGACATTAATACAATTGAGAATATCCAAAGATATTTCACAAGAAGAATCCACCACTCCTCTGTTCGCAACAGAATACCTTATGCCACCAGACTTGAAATTTTGGGCTTAGACAATTTAGAACTATGCCGCCTTCAGTCTGACCTAAGTGTAGCATATAACATCATCTGCTACAATGTCCTACCTGTCAATGACTACTTCAGCTTCAATCACAACAACACACGAGCACACAATAGATACAAACCTAAGGTAAACCGCTCCAAACTCGATTGCAGAAAATACGACTTCAGCAACAGAGTGGTCAATACCTGGAATATTTTACCTGACTCTATGGTTTCTTTCCCAAATCCTCAAAACTTTAACCTTAGACTGTCTACTGTTGACATCACCCCATTCCTAAGAGGTCTGTAAGGGGCGTGGATAAGCGCACCAACGTGCCTACCTTCCCTGTCCTAATGTTCCCATGTACTCATAACCATCTCATGTATACATGTTTATACTTTTACTGTAATCTTATATATGCTTGACAAAAATAAATAAATAAATAGATAGATAGATAGATAGATAGATAGATAGATAGATAAATAAATAAATAAATAAATAAATAAATAAAAGCTCCAACTTCTGATACCGCATTGTGACAAAGACTAAGTCTTATAGACAGAACATTTGTGAAAGAAAGAAGGAAAAAGAGCAGGAAAAGAAAAAAAAGCAATGCATGGATGCAGTGTAAGTGTGAGTGTGTGTAATAAATCTACTGAATATTGGTACACTGAACTCCAATGTTCAACATGCTATATGTACAAAATGAGGCAATATATCAGCTGATAAACAGAAGTGCATCAATTGTGGACAAAACACCTATTGAACTTTTAAGCTGCAAAAAAAAAAAAGGCAGTTAAAATGCTAACAGCTCTGTGGAAAAATGGAACCTAGCCTACTGTTTGTAAAATATGGTGAATATACAAATACCAAAAAAGGGTAATGTACACATTAGTGAACCATCGTGGTAGTTTCTTATGTGAACATGGTTTCTTCAGATGTTACAAAAAACAATGGAGCTACAGTATACATGGAGAGAAAAATGCCAAATGAATAGACCAGTTTCAAATAAAGCATAAGAGCATGAGATCATATCAAACAGCTAGAAATATAATGAGGAAGAGAATGTAAGATTTACTTTTGTTTTATAGACTGCCATTCAAAGGCCTTTGATTATGTAAAAGATGCCAGAATATTGAGTACATTAAGATTATTGGCTATGACAAAGCACCTAATTATTTTTCTAAAAAGTCTTTAGAATGAACATAAAGCTATTGTAGTACTGAATTTGGAGTTTCTGAATAGAAAAGAAATGCATATTTTCACTGTTGAACTTATAGAGTGAATATATTATAAGAATGGCAGATTGGAAGACATGACAGCTGGGAACTGAAGCATTAACAATTTGCGATGTGCAGATGATGTTAGCTGATGATAAAACAGACTATGTAAATCTCATTAGGAAAGCAAAAATAGAAAATGAAAAAAAATGGGATTAATGTTAAATATTTTCAAAATGATAACATCATCCAGCATCCTTAATTAATGTATCATTGATGCTAAAAAAAAAGTGAAGGCATTATATAATTTGTTTTTCTTGGGTTCACTCAAAAATAAAGATGGGCAGTGTGCTGAGAAGCAGAGAGAAGATTAATTCTAAGAGCAAGAAAATGATAAAAGTAATGAAGGCTAAGCATATTTCTATGACAGTATAGATCAAAGTAGAGACATTGGTGTTTCCAGTGATAACCTATGATTGTGAAAACTGGACATTGAGAAACAGCGAGAAAAGATAGAAACTTTCAATTACATATTTAGGGATGGTATTAAGAACACTGTGGACTGCAAAAGAGCCAGATAATCTGTCTTGAATCAAATAAACAGTTTTTATTTGAGGCAATGGAACAAAAACACATATCCTGGCCATGTGATTCTAGAGCATGATAGGCTAGAAAGAAAAAAAAACCTTCTATGCTCACGAGACTGTGAGAAGCAGGGGAAAGAGAAAACATCAAGTAAGGCCAATGGGTGATGTCCAAGAGATCAAAGGGAGCTCCTTGAAAGAACTACAAAGACAAGTTGAGATGGTGGGCAGTTTTTCACACAGCTGAGAGAGGGTGAGCCTCACTCAGTGGTACCTACTGCATGGGATTCAAAATGAGGAAAGATATTCCAATGTCTTCCTAAATACTAAAGGAGCTAAATACTCTTGAGCCAACTGCATTTTTAAAAAATTAACGCAATTAGCCCATCAAAGGTGGACAACTTTCATCCGTTTGAGGGCTGAAGCCACTTTTGCATGGTATATTGAAGGCCATGTTCCAAAAATTGGTGAGGATTGGCACATTTGGGAAGAAGTTTCACGAATGTTAAGAAACACTTAAAAACCAATCCATGTTCAAATGCCTTCCCATGCCACAATGTGAGAAGACAAGTTACATTTTTGACCCCATTCACTCTGGAAGGGTTCATGTAATACCAGCGCTCCCTTCTTATGGGTCCAACCTGGCACCTCGGCCTTGTCTCAGACTGCTGCCTCTGCTCCTAATTTGCAGGACCCTTCTAGTGTCCAAGCTGCCATAAAAGCAAAAAAGAAAGAGAGAAAAAAATGAAAAGATAAAGAAGAAAGAAAAGAAAAGAAAAGAAAAAAGAAAAGAGCTCATATGCAGCTTTTTTCATTCTGTGCAATCATAAACTTTTCTATGATAGAAAAGGGGTAAGATTAATTTATTGATTTGTATCCCACTGCAATCTACCCATATCTGATCAGCTTACTGATACAATAAAAACACAATGCAAAACAAGAAAAGCAAACAGAACAAATTTAAATTAAAAAACATTTGTGAAACCTCTTCCCAAAAACGTGCTGCTCCTCACCATCAATTCTCTAGGCATCATGCAAATATCTCCAAGGAGGACATAATATGCATATTATCTTGAACTCTAGGAAGGAACAATTAGACATACATAGATTTAATAAATATGCAATAACACACATAATATGAAAGTGGGCAGACATATTTTTGCCCACTTTCAAATTCTCTGTGTTATTGTGTATTTGTTAAATTTATGTATGTCTAATTGTTTTATGTGTGTATATGTGTGTGAGAGAGATATTCTCTATAACTCTTGGAGTTTCTCTATTATTGTGACATTTAAAAGTTGTTATTGCTCTGCTTACATATGGTTGAGAATGCAGCTGTGTAACAATAAAACCTTATTTCTTCCAGAAGGCGCTTGTCAAAGTACAGTTTAGTTATTTTAGTACTTTTCCAAATTTAAAAAGACAACTCTTGAAACATCTGCTACTATTTTTTTTCTAAGATGAGATGCAATGCTGAGTGCCCCTGCTTTGTTAAGGATTTTATATATAAAGTAATCCTCCCTTGAAAAAGTCATAAATAAATAAAGTCATGTTAAAGGAAAAAAATGGTACTGTGGTGTCAACCAAATGGCCTGAGATTAGCTCAGCAGGGGTTCAAATGGTTTCTGATATGGGAAAAAATACTCATTTTAATAATTGTGCGATGGAAAACTGCTTAAGTACACATTGCAGATCAAAATACTTGGAGTTAAAAATGTTAGTCAAACATTGGTTTGAATTCAAACATTGGTTTGAATTCAAACCTTGGTTTGAATTCAGGAGAAAGTAAACAAAAAATAACTAGGAAAGCCATGATAAAATGGGGGATGGGGTGGGGGGCATCTATTTCAGATGCCCCCCCACCCCAGCTGAAATAGACATCTCCAGACGTCTTGAGATGTTGAGGCTGATAAGCAGCTGGCATCAGAGTGGAGTCTGTCCACCAGTCATTGCATTGAGAAATAGATCTTGGCATGCTTCATGTTGAAAGTCTTCAGAGCCCTATTGAGAATTTACACCCTCTAGTTCACTTTTGTTCCTATCGCTTCTCTAATATTTTGCATGGTCATTTATGAGGGCATCAAGAGTTTTGTGTTTATTGGCATAGGCTCTCCAGATCGTTTAAAATCCCCAGATGATTTTATGGCATAATTTGTTAGGTGGAAGAAAGAAATTTTTTTGGGAGTCTCACAGATTCAAAAAAGCAAAACAAAACATTGGTTTGAAATCAGATCTATGAAGCAAGGGCCAAAATTTGTAGGTCTGTGGGTGAAGGAGCAGTGGCTTACCTAGAAAGCTGTTAATAAATTAATTTTCAATGTAGACACAAACACAAAAAAACCCCCAAAGGCAACGGGAAATCAAGAACTGGATTTTAACAAAAGGGCTGGATTATAAAGTATTCTACAAAATGATTGTTTCAAAGAAAAAAATTATCGATAGAAGCCAAGGCTACCAATAGAAGATAATATTTGTACCTCAGCGTTGAATTGTGGGGTCCTTGGTGTTTTCTTAGCTTGGTTGTTTCCTAGCAGACATTTCATTACCCAGTTAGGTAACATCATCAGTGCTAATAGCTGTGGTGTTTGCTCTGATGAGTATTCACTTGTACAGATAAGTTTCCTCAGTGCTATAAACCAATAGGGGTATTTTCTAGAGGTAAGTTTCATTAGTTATGTAGGAAGTTAATACCCACCCCCTCCTGGAAGGGTGAAATACCCTGGGAAATATTAAAAGGCAGAATATTATATACAGTAGAATATCCCTGGAAACATGCTTCTAAGCAGACAAAAGACTCATGTGCCACCTCACCCATTCCTCCCACCCTTGCCAATGGGCCATCAAGGAATGGCCTAGCCCAGCTCATTTCCCCCCACCCAGCCTGAAACAGTATTTTTACATGACAAGAACCTACAGGAAAGGAATCACAAAGCCTTTTCATTCACCACATGGGACCTGGTAAGATTCCATCCCAACCACCCTGGGATTCAGGACAGCCCACAAGAGATGCCCCAGAATGCCCTGTGAATCTTGACAGCCAATAGGATAGATTTCTGTATAGGAAGAGGAAACAGTTGGGGAGGGACCCCAAGAGAGAGTATAAAGCAAGGAACTCCAAGCATCTTGCCCCTTCCTTTTCTGGACCCAACACCTGGAAACATGTGATCCACCTTTTCTGTTCAGGAGCTCATGCCATGTGCTCCTGTTCCTTTGTTCTCCATTAAAACCTTCTTTCCAAGCAACTTCCATGAATCCAGTGTTCTTTTTCCCCACTTGGAACTGAACCCAGAAGAATATTACTTCCAACAGTTAAATCAAACAAAAATGGATAATTGAAAATCTGGAAGGGACTTTGGCTGTATTGGAAAATTCTGGAGAGAAAAGTGGCAGGCTTCATTTTAGGGTGATATAGTGCTAGGAGGATTAAGTGATCACAGCAGAATAATACATTTAGTTGCCAAACTATTTTAAATGGGGTGGTGGTCGAAATAGGTCAGCTAACAGACTGACAATATAAACAAGAGACTGAGGTATCAATAAGCTGTTATTTTCTCAACAGCATGAGTACCACTGACTCTACTTATGTCTGGGAAAATTAAGTCTAAAGATCATGACAATTGTTTTTTCCCCAAGATTAATGGTAAAATAACTGTTTTAGCAATCTTCTAAACTAGACAGCAATCTGCAAAGGCCAATTGATATAGTGCAAAGAAAGATTCGATCAGCTTAGAGAAGAGCAGTTTTCTGCCAGTGATTTAGACTGGAAAGAAGCTGGCTCCCTTCAGGATGAAAATAGTATTGTTAACAAAGAGACTGAATAAGAGCGGAGCTAGAACTCAGCCCTGCGTAACACCCTTAGTATAAATTATGGAGACACTTAGAAGCTCTGTCAAGGAGGATATGATTTGAATGAAAGAATTTATGCGAAGTCTCGTTACCACATCCAATACGCTGGTGTTAATGCCGAATGCTTTGAGAAGGGACCATAATTTGTTTTGGACTATAGAATCAAAGGTTGAATGGAATTCTGAAAATGCAACATCATATTTTCCCTTAGTGATGTTAATGTACTTATTAATTAGATGGAACAATACCAAACAATAATCGATAGAGGAATAACCTAATATTCCCCAGCGTTGCTGGCTGGGGAATTCTGGGAGTTGAAGTCCACACATTTTCAAACTGCCAAGGTTGAGAAACACTGACCTAAGTGGAAACCAGAAGATTCCAATAACAGCCTTTTAGTTTATGGAAAGATATTTGGCATATAATTTAGTTGTGTAATTTGCTTGAGAATTTTACTCGCCTCTCTTGAAAATTGGTTGTGTGATGGTTAAGTTACAGCCTTCTGGAAAATGGACACTTTGAAGTTCCAACTGACCATTTAATTCTCCTCTGACTTGTTAATTTGGACTCAGTGAGATGAGTCATGTTCTCTGTTAAGAGATTAACATAACAAATATTGGATGGTAAGAGTTTGATAGTACCTGGATCTTCTAGGAATAGTCTCAAATTTTAGGAAATTATCTAAACTTGCATCTGGAATATTAGTACATATTGTACTAAGGCTATATACAGTATAAGTGGGAAGTTATAGTTTCCTGAACAATCTCTTAAGTTGAGACCTATTTAAGGTTATTAATTCCATGCAAACAAAAATGTAAGTAACTTATTGTCCTGTTTCAGGCTTCAAGCTCACACAGTTGCTTGGTCAGAAGAACAACTTCACTCAAGGCTTAATAGATAAATTTATTTATTTATTTATTTATTTATTTATTTATTTATTTATTTATTTATTTATTTATTTATTTATTTATTTATTTATTTATTTATTTTTCACATTTGTATGCTGCCCACTCCACAGAGACTCTGGGCGGCTCACAGCAATAAGAAATCTACATGCAAACAATAAACATAAAAAAAATTAAAAACAATAATTATTTAAAAAGCATTAAAAAACATTAAAAACAACAATTTTAAAAACCTCATGCAATTCCTTCATTCACGGGACCAAGAGTTCTCGATGTTATATTGAATTCATTGGCCCCAGGCCTGTCAATATAGCCAGGTTTTTAACACTTTTCTGAAGGCTGGCAGGGTGGGAATAATGCGGATCTCAGGGGGTAGTGTATTTCAGAGAGCCCGTACTGCCACAGAGAAGGCCCTCGCCCGTGGGCCCACCAGCTGACATTGTTTGGCTGAGGGGACCATTAGCAGACCAACTCTGTGGGCTCTGATCGGTCTTAGGGAGGTATGCTGAAGAAGGCGGTCCCGGAGGATAATAGTTAAGAAAAGGAATGCAAATCAAAACAATCTCTGGGGAAAGAAAGCTTACCTGGGTAACTTCACTTTCAACAGGAATGTAGAGGAGAAAAGTAAACATCTGAAGTTCAGACACCCAAGTCAGGTTTGTCAGCCAATCCAATAATCAGAGTTTCAAGGATTTTTTTATTCAAGAAGAAGATATTACATGGCTATTTCCAATAGAACAACATACTGTAGGTCAGAGCTGCATCTTAAACCAGGCCCGCTGTCTTTAAGATAGTCAGTGCCTTGCTTGGCAAGGAGATTCACTAAGTATTTTGTTCTGCTCTCCACTCTACTCACTGAGTATGACAGCTTAAAGGCCTTACCTCATCATCTCATTGCTCCAACTGTTATGATGGTGCCTGTTTGATTAGACTCAGGTGATTCCTGGACTTGGTGTCTCCCGAAGTTGACATTCCACTAGTTGAGCTGGAACAAGTTTTTCAGAATGGTTGCTTGTGTCTTGGGCCATAACATTTATATCCGGACAAACTGGTCTTATCTTCCCTTAATTCAAAGGAAAAGAATATAATTAATTTCTGATCAGTGATTAAACATGATTTTGTGAGCTTAATTTTTATCAGCCCAATTTTTACACTGAAGTCACCAATTAAAATAAAAGTGGAAGGAGGCAAATGGATATGATGTTTATTAGGAAGAATTGATAATTCATTTTTTTTTCAGAGCTGGGTGTGATTCCCCTTGGTTCCCAAGAGGAAAACTCTGGGATGGACAAATGGAATCAGTTTGCTAAGGGTACCGGAAACCAACTTTCCTGATTTTATCAGGAAAAATAATTTTGGGATAAGCACACTAAGGCATAAAATGTTCATACTGCATGAAATGTCATGATAGCTGGAAACATTAAATAACCCACTTCAGTGAATTTGATTGACTATGTTCTATTATGTCAGTACTGACTCTCTGAGGTTACAAAGATAGATATTCTCCAGGAGGATGTACGCCCAACCTGGTCATTTAGGTCTTTCAAAGCTGCACCATTGCTATAACTCAGTTAATCAACCTTGTCTTATTCCTCTCTTTTCTTTCACCTTTCACAGCGTTATAGACTTCTCCAGACAGCCAAGCCTTCAATAATGGTTCCAAAATATGATAACATGAGCATAATTCGTGTGTCCATTGAGAACTCTGAATTGATTTGTTTGATAATCCATTTGTTTGGTTTCTTGGCAATCCATGAAAGTCTTAGGGTTTTGTTGAACATCAGTGTTCAAAAACATCAGTGCTCTTCCTTTCCTGCTTCTTCAAAGTCCACTTTTCACTTCTGCAGAGTATCTTAAGGGAAAACCATTTTCTTCATGATTTTGATCTTTGTAGATAAAAACTAGATAAAAATATCCCTGGCATCAGAGTATATTTTCCAAGGCCTTCATGGCTACTCTATATAGTATTTATTGATTGTTGGTTTCTTTACTGTTATATTTAGCCCTTCCGTATCTTTATTGACAATTCTAAGGTTGGTTGCTATACCTGTTGTCATTCATTTGGTCTTATTTATGTTCCAATTTAGCCTTATTTTTTTTCACTGGGCTCCTTGACTTTTATTACGAGACGTTGCAGCTCTTCTGTGAATACTTTGTATAGTTGGAACGATGCCTACAGCTATGGAAATCCTTGTGAAAATGTTAACTTTTGGTATTACCGTAGACTTACCTTTTTGCTCCCTAATTTAAACTCATTTAAAAATGATGCATACACTATTGCCAAATGGATGATATTGAGGGACCAGCTATTTCCTACAGCATCTGTTTGGCTGATTATCAGCAATCCAGGCTCCTTCAATTAATCAATGCCATCTATTGCCTTCTCCATTGCAGTGCCTGCTCTTTGGAATGAAGTTCTCCCTGAAATCTGGAACTGACGATATTTTAAGGGGCTTGAAAACCTGGCTTTTTGTCCAGGCCTTTAATGAGCATACTTGAAGCCCCCTTGGATTGTGTAGCTATGTTATTATTATTTTTTTCTGAACCAGTCCAGTTCCTATTTTGTTATTTTTAAGGTTTCTTATCATTTTAAAAATGTATTTACTTGTAACTCACCCAGAATTGTTGGGAACTGAGCAACATACAAGCTAGATTAATAATTGTTTATCTCAACTATTTTTATAGCCAATTTTTTTCAGGCCACAAAGAAATATAAAGCAGTCTTCCTTCACTAAATGATATATTAAATATTGGGATGTATGTGAAGTATGTCAGTATACTAGTGCTTCAAACAGTTTTGTGCATATAGAGCAGTGGTGGGTTCCTACCGGTGCGGTCCACTCTATAGCACCGGTAGCAGCCCGCTGGTGACGTCACAATACCGGTGCGGTCGGTTGCCGGTGCCTGGGCGCCGCCATTAAAATTTTTTTTTAATTTTTTTAAAAAAATTTCTTTTGCGCATGCCCAGAAACCTGACAATTAAGTCTTTCCCCGTCCCTTCGCTTGAAAATAATAAGAAGCTCGCATTTGACACTTTTCCTTCGCTTTTGCCTAAAGCTTCCCAAAGTGGGCTTTTTCCAAAAGCTTAACCTTTTATTTTATACAGTTTTATACTGTTATTCTTTAGATGAAAACATTGAGGACTGTTAAAAGATACAGTCCTTTTAACAGTCCTCAATATTTTCGTCTAAGGAATCAATGACTGAAACCAAAAATGCTGTATGGGACTTGCTTGTCTTTTAACTATAGCATTTTCTGCATATAAAGGTTGCTGTGTTGCCATGGTGTAACACACACTTTGTATGCAAAGCTTTTCATGTAAGGTATAAAATAGCAAAAAAAGTAGTAACATCTCTCTAAAATAACTAATATATGATCGGCAAGCCACGCCCACCCGGTCACATGGCTGGCAAGCCACACCCACAAAATAAGCCACGCCCACAGAGTGGTAGTAAAAAAATTAGGAACCCGCCCCTGATATAGAGGAATAGTTTATGAATTTTATCCCAAAACAGCTCTGATAAAATTCCTATTTTGATTTTCAGAGACCAGTAATTG
>JALIGW010000001.1:131330302-131412802 GCA_023053685.1 Diadophis punctatus similis | reverse complement strand
AAACCTATAATTGTTCTCTGAATAAGATCCATCATTATTAATTCTTCCTATCCTTACAATAACAACCTCTAAGTTTTATGTGTTCATTTAAAATGATGAGCCAAAATTTTTATATTTAATGTGCTTTGAACTTGAAATGCTCTGTGAAACAGAAATTTTGCATTCAAATTGAATTGTATTGCTCATACAGTAAATTTTCTAAATTTGTAAAAAATATTTTGAACTCATAATAGGACAATTTTATGGTGGGAACTGTTCTGGCATAATTAGAACAGTCGACTTTGAACTTAAACCATTTTTATTTTGAGCTCAAAATATTTTGCATTGTGGCAGAAATTTGCACATGTCTATCGATTAGGGGGTTAATTTTTTTGGGGGGGATGGAAGCTTTAGGATTTTTAGGGTTTAAAGATTTTCTTTTTAAAAGAATCTTAACAGATTAACAGAGTTGGAAGGGACCTTGCAGGTCATCTAGTGCAACCCCCTGCCCAAGCAGGAGACCCTACATCTGCCTCTACCTAGGATCGAACTCACAACCTCCTGATTGTGAGGCAAGAGCTCCACCTCTAGGCCACAGATGTTCATCCCGAAGGATATCCAGAAGGATATCAAAACTTCATTTTGCCAGTTGATCTGAGGCCCCAAGGGCCACCACTGGAGATGGTTAATGGGGTAAGAAGGTCATATCTCCCATGCTGTCCATCTTCTTAGTTCTAATTTTTATACCCTTTAAAAAAAATTATTGTTTTACTCTATGTAAGCCATCCAGAGTTGCCTTATTGTGCAGATGGGCATTAATACACAATAAAATAATACTTTTCTTTAAAAAAATGAAATATGCATATTGAAGAAGTGCCAGAAGAATAACTACAGTGTTAGGAATAACTCTCCATAACCCCAGAGTAATAAACAGATGGCCCTAGATCTTCACTAAGAAATTATTTTTTGTGTCTTTTCTCACTAGCAAAGCCCAGAATTGCAACAAACCTATGGAGCTGCTTTTGAAATCAGTGCAAACAGAACAGTAGTCCGAGGGAGCCGAATTACTTATCTGAGGATCTGGAGGCGCCACCCAGCGATTGCGAAGAGCCCATCCCAGCCGCGATCGAGGCCACACCTGAATTGTTCCAGCAAATTCCACAGAGGGAGCCAGAGAGGGAAAACATGTCCTCTCCGCCCAGAGCCGACGCCCAAACTGAACTGCACAGGTCAACTAGGGAAATAAGACATCCTGCGTATCTAAATGATTACGTATGCAAATGTGTTGGGCTGGGCCAAGGGTGTAGGGATGTTGTGTCCTGAGATCTGCATACTAGCTGGGAAGTTTCCACACAGGTCCGCTCTATTGAGCAGAGCAGGTAATTGCTGATTGGTTCTTTCCAGCCAGAGTTCTCTATTTAAACCACAGGCACTACCTGGGGTTTGCTGATGTTTGCTCACTGTAACCAATAAAGAGCTGAAGTCACTCAACCAGCCTCCTGCCTCTTCAGTATTGGAACCCAACAAGTAGTATTTACAGATATGTAGATTTGCAGAAAAAGGTGTAATTGTGTTTCTCCGAAGGATCCTATTTATTTGTGAGATTTATTTGTGAGATTTATATACCGCCTCACAGTGCAAGCACTCTCTAAGCGGTTTACACCAGTAAGCAATGTATATTTATATTTCCCCCAACAATCTGGGTCCTCATTTTACCTACCTCGGAAGGATGGAAGGCTGAGTCAACCTTGAGCCGGTGAGATTTGAACTGCTGACCTGCGGATCAGTGTCAGCTAATGTGGCCTGCAGTACCTGCCTCTAACCGCTTTTACTGCTTCCTTTTCTTAAGGCCAGCGTTTGGCCATGGTCTTGCCAAAGTTTTCTGCTAAATAGATTGACATGTCATGAGCATGCCCCTCTTTAAAATGTTTTGCACTCCTCTCACATGGGAACAGTGAAACCCCTGGAACATTCCACACTGGGTTTTTTGGGGTATTCCTGTCCAGGATCTTGTGAGATGGGCTAAAGTTTTAGTAATCTATGCTGAACTAATGTAACATTTGATGCTAACTAAGCCCCCCCCCCAATAAAGGCTCCAGCCTGTGTGGCAAATGACTGAGAGGGAGGTGTGCTCACACTTTTGTCTGGTTCAGAAAACAGGAAGCCTTGAGCCTTTTCCTTCTCTAGGACCAAGGGAAGGAATTAGTCTCCTTTCCAATTAAAGTGATGCTTTTCTTGTTCACCTCCTGGAAATAAAAGACTCTCATGATAACATCAGTGTGACAGGCTCCGAACAGAGCAATGGTGTGCCTCCTCACAGCTCTAGCCCCCCCCCACTTGCCTCACAATACCCTTCCAGTCACTTTTCCCTATGTCAGATTTGTGATACATCGTTATTCGGATGGGGTTTCTCTTGGCAAAAAAAGGTTGACTGTCCACTTGCAGATATAGTACAATCTACTCTCAGCCTGGATGTCTCCCTGCCCTAATTTACCCTTGATACAATTATAGTTGTCTCTTCTACCTTAATGAGAATGTTCTTCCAGTAACAGGGTGAAAGGTGTTAGACGGAATCAGATCTGCTCTTTCCTCTCCCTCTCCGTAGAGCAAGGAGGCATTTCATAATTTCTCCCCCTTTCTCCTCATTAGATGAGCAATGACAATAGCTTCTTCCAAAAATGTCTTTGGGAACATAGCATTATTAGTCAAAATATTGGAGACTGTGTGGCCTGGACAGTTCTTCATTTTAGGCCCACCTGCTGTAATTCGATGCCACCTGAGAGACAACAAGAGCATCAGTTATAAAGCACCCTTAGTTTTTCTGTCTGTCATCTTTGCAGAATAAGATCTAAGTCTCCTACTTGTTAAGGAAAAAAAATACAAATAAATGGCAAGAACGGTGAGCTGATCTCAGATCAGAGGTGGGTTCCTACCGGAGCTGCCCAATACGCAGCTCCGGTAGGGAGCGGCGGATTTCGCAACCGCTCCGGAGCCCTCTCTGCCGGTCCACCCGGCGCGTCACCATTTTTTCCCCATCATTTTCGGTGATTTTCAGGCGATTTTGCTTCTGCACATGCGTGGAAGCAAAATTGTGCTGAAATCTCATGAGCGGACGCTTGCGTGTGAGAGATTTCGGCAAGATTTTGCCTCCGCACATGCGCAGAAGCAAAATTGCGCCAAAATCTCGCAAGGGGACGTGTGCGAGAGAGAGATTTCAGCACGATTTTGCTTCCGCGCATGCGCAGAAGCAAAATCGCATGAGGGGGCGCACACGCATAGTGAGCATGTGCCCCCCCGAAGTGTGGAGATGCGCGCACATGGCTCCGGCAGTGAGGTAAGTGAGCAACCCGCCCCTGTCTCAGATCTATGTTTGCAAGTGAGTACCTTAGAGAAGAGCAGTGAGATTATGATTGAAATAAGGGGAGCCTGAGAGATACGCTAGAAATATCATAGGGGGTGCTATAGCTCAGTGATTAAAGATGTTGAGGCTGTCAGCTGGAAAGCTGAGAGCCTGGGTTCAAGATCCAAGCACCTCATGATGGGGTGAGCTCCTGTTACTTGCCCCAACTCCTGCCCACCTAGCAGTTCAAAAGCGTGCAAATGCGAATAGATTAATAAGGTACCACTTCAGTACAAGCGTTCCAGCTGCCTTGGCATATAGTCATGCTGGCCACATGACCACAGAAGCTTCTTTGGACAACACTGGCTCCTTCAACTAAGGAACAGAGATGAGCACCACTCCCCTAGAGTCAGACATGACTGGACAGGGGAAATTTTTACTACCTTTATCATAGGGATTCTAGAAAGAATATAGTTCAAGTGGCAACAAAACATCTTATATTTTCCCTCACATTCTAATAGGAGTGTTCCTCTTTAGATGTCCAACCATCAGGATATTCCGTTCCCTTTCCACAACCCAAATTTCCATTTCTCTTCTCCAGTGAGTCTTGGCTACTATTGTTCTCACAGTTATAGAATGCTCATGATTTGTATTTCCCTGAAGTAAAAGACATTTAGAGCTTGTAGCATTTCCTTCTCCCTACAGATAGTCCTCAGTGTCAGGCTGAAACCATTTTAATTGGGATCTTTGGCCTGCCACATTTTATACTATTCTACTATGCACTTTCTACTGTGGGAAAATGGGAGGGGGGGTTGTATGAGGTTGTTAGTATGTAGCCATAACAAATTCTTTCTACAAAGCCAAGGTCATCCTTTGTCTCTGCATCTCTGCACCTGCACGGAAGGAGATGGGTGGTCCCTGCCAGCATGGCAAGTGAAGATTGGACAATGATTTGTGGGTGTGGGAGCAAGGACTTGAACTTTCAACTGGGTGGTGAAACCCGGAGGATTTCAGATTCGGGTTTCACCCAGATGTACTAACATGGCTCTGTTAATAAATTGGAACTTTGAGGAATACTTTGCCTTGGATTCTGATTTAGTTTTGGATGCTATTTGGAACCCTGACACTCAACTTATGACCATGACCACAGTAGACATCACAGACGTAAGACATAACATTCATAAAATGGATTGGTCACATGACCAACTTGATTTTATGACCTTTTTGCAGTGGTTGTTAAGTGAATCACCACAGTTGTTAAATGAATTAGAGGTTGTTGGTTCGTTACGAAGATGGTTTTGCCAAAAACTGGAAGTGCAAAACTGTAGTAAAATATGGTCACATGATTGCAGGACACTACAAACAACCATACATGCCAAGCACCTGAAGTTTGGTTAGATGACTGTGCAGGGGACACTGACTGTTGAAACGCTGAATCCAGATCATAAGTAGCCCCAAGGTAGGTCCACTGTAACATCGAACATTCGCTAAGCGTCTGGTCATATGTTGAGGGTTACCTGTATCAGTTCATTTTATGAGTTGTTTGGGATGTTGCTTTCCATTTTGTAAGCTTTTCTGATGTTTAGAAATACCTCCCAGAGTGCCAACTCCCACGTCCACCCTGAACATAATTTCCAACTTTAGTTTCTTTGTTATTCCATTTCTGTTGGCGCTTACTATGTTGGGAGAAGAGATAATGATGATAAAAATGTTTGTATATTCATCTTGTCTGTCGTGCGTCTACTTACCATCAGTATTTGTGTTGTTTATTTTTGTTGCGGCCTTTGGCCTAATAAGTTATAATGACTACCATATATGTCTTCATAAAACTGAGGTTTTATTTATAACGGTTGTTTTTCAGTAAATAAACTTTCAAGTCAATAAGTGAGTATTGTTTTCTCTGACTTTGCTGGGGCAGGCAGATGTCTGCAAGATGGAGAACTGGAAGGTAACTAGCCAAAATATAATTGACCAAAGTTTTTCACTGAGCAATTTAATTCAAGGAGGGGTGACAAGTTTGGATGTCTGGGAAGTTAACCTATATCATTTATTCTCTGGATAGAGATAAAATATGAGCATTGTACAGCAAGCTTTTACATCCTACTTATTCCAAAGCTAAAACATTTCTTTCACACAACAGATGTTTCTGCCTGTTGCCAATATTTCCTGAAAAAAACCTACTTACAAACAGCCCAGAGAGATCTTCCCAAAAGTAACCTATTCTATAAGTGGCAAGTACGGATAGGACATGGAAAGGTTTAAATTAGTAAAAAAATAATAAGATTTCTATTGGCTCTCAAGAGGTTTTCCTGATTGTTTTATTCCAGTGAAACATTTGAAATTATTACTTGTTTTAAGAGACTCATTCAGGGGAGAGTGTGTCTGTTATTCAAGACTGTCCGTTAAATCTGAAATTAGGTGAGCATGGTGATTATGACATTTGCATAACGTATTCTTTAACCAAATGAGGCAAATTGTGTGCTATTATGTCACTTTGGTGATGATGCCATTATGCAAATCTCACTAATCGCACCATTTGTGCCCATTTATGTCATTATACAAATTACGGAAATTGAGGCAAAGTGTTGTAATTTTCATCATTTGCTCAATGCCTACATTTTGTAGTTCAGGTTATTCGTAGTGAGAATTTGGTCACTTTGATAAATTAGGGAGAATACAATTCTTCCTGTCTGATTCTAGGCTGCAGTTTTCCCTTGATGGAATCAGGATCAAGAGGATTTTTGTTTTTAAGAAAATCGTGCTTATTATTCTATTTTTATTTTTTTTGGCTTGAAATGTTTCGCTGCTTATCCAAGTAGCTTCTTCAGAAACAACGAGACGTTTCAAACCAAAAAAGAAAAGAAGTCCAGTTGCTGTGACTCATCTTCCCGGCAACTCGATCTGGATGACTGAGAATCTTTGTCAACATATTACCATGCGCTTTGGGGAAGAAACCCCTGAGGTTGGGGCGTGTCACGATGTGAATATTGCCAGTTGAGCCCCTCTACCATTTTTCTAGATCTACTGTATTTTCTAATCAAGCAGACATGTGACATGTATTACTGCGCATGTGTGCATTCCAGGAGTCTCCTCCTTCCTTCTTCTCCTGTGAGCCTCGCCCGAGGCAGACTTGAATTCTTAGCTGAGAAAATGTAGCTTATTAAGGTTTATATTTTGTTACTTTTATACTGAAATAAATATTTTGTTAATTAGAATTAAATCTCGGTTTTATTTTCTAAGTAACAATGACTTCAAGGAAGCAAGGTCCTATATCACCTCTGATAGGAATAAATTCTTATTCTGTCAGGACAGGAATATGAAAAGTCAGCATGCTTATTATTGGTCATTGTTAAACATGAAAATAAAACCAGAGAAGTGGTCCACTCTTACATACGCACAGAATAACCTTATGAATCTTTACTCTTGATTGGAAACTCCAAGTATGCTTTCCCACTAAAAATACTACCCATTGCTATTTTGCCTGCAGTTCCATGGGGGGGGGGGGGACAAAAATACGAGAGGTACTTAGGAAGGAAAACTTTATAGGAGAAAGAATCTGAAAAAAACCAAATCCCTTAGCAACCTTGGGGCTTTTTGCTGCTGTTTATCCCAAAAATAGCAATGGTCAATACTAAGCACACTTTTTAACATAGCCATTTTATTTCTAATGTTAAGAATTGGTAGCTCTTCTTTCATTGCTCCCTTGGCCTTCCAAGATCACGCTTCCAAAATCTGATGGCCAAAGGCTGCGATTAAGCCAGCCTCGATTCCATCATTTTTTGAATTCTAAAATAACAGCAGAACTAGGAGACTCCTTTACGTTTCGATCAATCGTTTTGTTTTAAAAACTTCACAGACTCGACAAATATCAGCAAAAGAACATCATTCTCCTGCCCTCACTCAAGAGGTTGCAAAAAATGGAGGAGAGATGTGCCTTCTGTCCAGCAAAAAATGTGTTGTTTTTCTGGGGTCATCTGTAGTTTGACCCTCTTATTTTGTCCAAGAAAAGGTGCCGATGTTGGGAAGGCAAATCCAACAGTCTTACTCATAAATTAATTAGAAATCTAATGCAGGAATGCAGTACAAGTCAAACTGGCTAGTTCAAA
The DNA here is from genome assembly GCA_023053685.1 of Diadophis punctatus similis. NCBI lineage: Eukaryota > Metazoa > Chordata > Lepidosauria > Squamata > Dipsadidae > Diadophis > Diadophis punctatus. Next base: position 131,405,377 of record JALIGW010000001.1, on the reverse strand, counting down.
ATTGTAATTACTGTGTACAGGAGTTAAGTTGTCATTAAATTAACTGTGGTTATTCTCTGAAACAATGCATGCCTAGAAATATGAAGGCATTTCTCTTTGGACCTGCTAAATTAGTATATCAACAGTTTTCACGTCTTTGTAACATTTGAATATTGCAAGAAAACATATGCTATTATGTTGTAATGTCTTTAAATATTTTCATGTCTTGCAAATCAGTTTTCAAATAAAGTTTGGATGTCATTTGCCCTAACCATCCAATCATTGAATCCTCTTTATGTCCACTGGGCTCTGTGCAACATTTCCAGACTTGTGAAAAGTTACACGATTGGTCAGATTTTATTGGTCTTACAAAAATAAAAAGTTCTATACTCAGCAAAATGGATATGGAATTATAGCTAAAGAGAGCTTTTTATAGTGCAGTGCTATGATATCTACTCAGAAGTAGCTTTCATTAACTTCAGAGGAGCTTCAGAGACTCTATAGGCTTTAACCAGAAAGCAAGCAAATGAATAGATATTCCTACTTGAAGCAATTATTTTAGGATTAGGTCAGACAGGTGTATTTATTATAGAGTAATCTACATAAATGAAATTACCATTACTGATAGATAAATCTGTCACATTAGAAACAGGACATGGGTTAGGATTTTACACTTAGGATTTGACTTGTTACTCCGACTTTGTGGGTAGGTGGACCAATGGTGTTGTGTTCTCTGCATTTCTTTCGTGGAAGGGTGAAGAGCAAAAGATTCACCACAATATAAAAAAGATGTTGAGACTCTGAAAAGAGTGCAGAGAAGAGCCACAAAGATAATTAAGGGACTGGAGGCTAAAACATGTGAAGAACTGTTGCAGGAATTGGGTGTGTCTAGTCTAATGAAAAGAAGGACTAGGGGTGAAATGATAGCACTGTTCCAATATTTGAGGGGCTCCTACAAAGATGAGGGGGGATCAAACTATTTTCCAAAGTACCAAAAGGCAAGATGAGAAACAATGGTTGGAAACTAACCAAGGAGAGAAGCAACCTAGAACTATGGAGAAATTTCCTAACGGTGGAACAACTTGCCTTCAGAAGTTGTGGGTGCTCCATCACTGGAGGCTTTCAAAAAGAGACTGGACAATCATTTATCTGAAATGGTATAGGGTCTCCTGATTGAGCAAGGGGGTGGGCTAGAAGGCCTCCAAGGTCCCTTGCAACTCTATTATTCTATGTTCTACAGCTGGGTAAAATCCTGTCATTGAAGGCAGCCAGCCACCAGATGTTGCTGGAAGCTCATAAGCAGGATCTGAACATAGTTAGCCTTCTTAACATCTTGCACTGAAATATGTACGCAAATACTCCCCTCCCCTCCCTAGATATAAACCCAGGTTCTGCTTATTATAAGACTTTTTCTAAGGAAGGACTTGTTACTATTTTCTTTCCTTAAGTAAAATCCTTAATTACTAGGAAATGTGCAGGAGTTAAATGACATCATTGTCTTGCAGTGCATTCATTGAACCAAAGCCATCACATGTGAAATATCACAGGGAGTTCTTCCTCCATTAATCAAGGCTGTACACTGGATCAATCTTATTTAGAGTATTATTGGTCCTGGGCAATAAGAACTCTCCCCACTAAGATTGATTCACAAGCACTTCATTTTTTTTCAACACTTCCAAAAGATTTATTGTTCTACGGTTTTTCCCCCTCCTTTGTTACAATTTCTTTCTTGCTTCCCCCTCCGACTTCGGGGTAGGTGGACCGATGGTGCCATGTTCCCTATGTTTCCTTCTCGGAAGGGTGAAGAGCAAAAGATCATCTTGACCTTTACAAGCACAATGTTTTGATTTGTTGGCCGTCACATCTTTTTCTGCTCTACAGTTGTCAACAGCCTGTGGAAACAGTGGAATGAGATTCAGTCAGTCATTAATTATCGGTGACACAAACACACCTGCGCAGCCCAATACAAATAAGCTCCATGAACATTTCAGATCCTTCATTATTCTTTCATGACCACAACCAAACAAGAATGATAAAGCACTTCCTATTCCATTCATAAGTGCCAAGGCATAGGCCATAATGCTCTACAAATGAAATCATTTATGGACTGGGTCACAAACACCCCCCCCCCCAAAGTATGTGTGTGTGAACATGCATTATTATTTTCAGCCCAAATCAATCCATTGCGGAATGAAGGACCTTTCACTGGATGTTGTGGGCCATAATCTACCACACTGACCCTATGTGTGTTGTAAAATAGAAGCATTTCAACTTTCTGGTTGAAGGCTGGGAGCAATGACTATCCCAAAGACAGCCAATCGGTTTCGTTGCCTAAGAAGCTAAGAGCTATGTCTCTCTATTCCTAGTGTAGCACTTTAATCCCTATATCCCATTCTCTCCCTCCCTCCCTCCCTCCTCCCTCTCCCTCCCCCCTCCATCTAAATACATTGATTTGACTGAATTCTAAAACTCAAGGACCATCACATGATCATGTGGCTTTTTGAGGCAGGATCTTTTCAACGTGATCAGAATTAATTTGGTATGAACACCAGACTTCACAACTTCATTTTAAACCCACCATTCCTTTAAGGATTTATTTCTCTATTAAAAATAGTTTGAGGAAAGAAGGAGTTGAGGATGTAGCCTTTAATCATCAGGTTTGGGATTTCAGAAGCTTTCCAATCATGTTGGTCTGAGGCAACATTACACATTCAATAAAACTTTGATTTTTCTAGTCATCGATGCCAGATTTTATAGCTGAATTGATCAAATTGTACTGTAGTTTATGGCATTTACTGAAATGTTGCCTCTTCAATTTACTGGACCTTTATTAATAATTGAAGCCCTCCCTCTTTGTTAAACCTGTTAAAATAAAGTTGTACTGTGTTACCTATTTAATTCTGCCCATTAAAAAAACCCTTTCCTTTCTTTAAAAAAGTGAAAAGCATAGAAGTTTAACTGCAAAATCTGCACCTCTTCTTACATAACTTTCTTTTTAAAAAAAATTAACCAAAGTAAATTTTCACAATGTCTTTCTGCTCTTGGGGGAAATAACAACCTTTCAATTCTGTATTTCAAAAGGTTCTTTGCATGGTTCTTGCACCTTCTTCCCATGTTTGCCTGACATTTGGGTGATTCTTCTAGAAGAGGAGGAAACTCACTGTTAAAATGATAGTCACTTTTGCATTTTGTTGGAAGCCAAAAGAATTTAAAGAAGTTTACTGCATGTCTGCAACTGCTGAATTCCCTTGGATGGCAGTCGATGCCTGTATATTTTATCCCCTTCTTTCTGATTTTTTAAAAATACAGTTTTTATTGTCTCCAAAATTGGTGAATAGGAGAAATGATATTTGGGATTTGCAAATATTCTTTTGACTCAGATTTGAAGTTGAAGCTCTAATTCACTTGATTGCAACCAGCCCAAGTGGCTTGATTTATTAGTATTATTATATTCTCCTAATACCCTATTTATACTCCTTGTAACTACATAGAGAAACCAACATTGGCTATTGCTTTATTCTAGGATGTATTTTTGTTAACTTCTCAGTTTACCCTACAACACAAAGATTTCCCTAGTGATCTCCTATCAAAGGATTGATGAGGTTGAATCCCATCTGATTGTATTCAACCTATAGCAAGTAGAAGTAACTATTTGCATGGTCAGAAAAAGAACACTGAAGTCGATGGCCCGCTGGTTTTTCACCAAATATACCTTTTGTTCCTGTCTTCTAATCATGAGCAAATATGACTTGCATTTTGGAAGGGCTTCTGAGATGAAGGGATGATAAAAAGCCAATGCAATCCTAGGCTGCATTAATAGAAGGGTAGAATCGAGAGCACGTGAAATGTTAGTATCACCTTATAATACCTTGGTGAGACCATACCTGGGATATTGCATCCAGTTTTGGTCGCCACAATATAAAAAAAATGTTGAGACTCTGTCTAATATTGTGATTGGCATCAGAATGGCACATTGAAACACTGTACAACTAAATAATGAAGGATTATATCTTAATAAAAACATGTGTATTAACACTAAGAGTACAAAGGTTTGACTAATGTAATAAATATTATTAACATCATTATTATTTGTATCGAAATGAATGATACCCAGATGCCATACTGTTCATGTATTGATGTTGATGTATATTTAAAAATAAAATTATATATACATTATCAGCAAAAAAGTTACACACACACACACACACACACACACACACACGTTGAGAGTCTCGAAAGAGTGCAGAGAAGAGGAACAAATATGACTGGAGGGGGGAGATGCTAACCCATATGAAGAATGCAGAAATTGGTTATGTCTGATCTGGTGAAAATAAGGGCTAGGGTAGACATGATAAGTTTCACTATTTGAGGGGCTGCCACAAAGAAGAGGGGGTCAACCTATTTTCCAAACCACCAGAGGGCAGGACAAGAAACGATGGGTGGAAACTAATCAAGGTGAGAACCAACTTCGAACTAAGGAGAAATTTCCTGAAAGTGAGAACAATGGCTTGCCTTTAGAAGTTGTGGTGCTTGATCACTGGAGATTTTTAAGAAGAGATTGAACAACCATTTGTCTGGAATGGTATAAGGGGTCCTGCTTGTGCAGAGGGTTGGACTAGAAGACCTCTAAGGTGCCCTCCAATTTTTGTTATTCTTTATAACCACAAAGTTGCTTTTTTATACATTAAATCATCAATGGCAATTATTTGCCATTGAATTTGGCAAATTTCCAAAAAGCACCCGTGTCTCTGAGAAATTGGATGTTGGACCTCATGTGAATGTCCAAAAAGCACCTGTGTCTCTGAGAAATTGGATGTTGGACCTCATGAGTTTTCAGGATTACCTACCCAGGTATTTTAAAGAAGGGGGCTAAGATGTTCTGATGCAATAGGTGTCTAGCATTTCAGCAGAACCTTTCATATATGTTCAGATAAGAAGATGCTTCCCCAGTTGATTTATTTCAGCTGTACTTGGTTTTAATTCCTATAGTGCACAACCAACTCAGTCCTTGGGAGTCAGTCTTAATACAACTGAAGAGTGCTGGATTGGGATAGTTAGTTGATGGCAGTATTATGTCTACTACTTAAAGTTAGGACTTAATATTCTAACCTTTAGCTGCCTCTGGCATGCTTAAATATTGCAAACTGTTTCTTCATGCCTATTATCAAATCAGCCAGTCATATAATGGAGCCAGATGGCTCTTCCTTTGATTGGAATGAAATTACACCCACTTAGTACATTTGCAAACTCTTACACAGGGTGTATAGGACAATCATCCATTCTCGTTTGGGGAAGGGGAGGGAAGGGAAAGGAAGGGAAAGGAGAAAGGAAGGGAAGGGAAGAGAAGAGAAGGGGAAGGAGAGTGGAAGGGAAGAGAAGGGATAGGAAAGGGAAGTAAAGGGAAAGGGAAAGGGAAAGCAGAATGAAAGGAGAAGGGAAAGGAAGGGAAGGAGATGGGAAGGGAAGGGAAAGGAAAGGAGAGGAAAGAAGGGAAAGGAAAGGAAAGGAAAGGAAAGGAAAGGAGAAGGGAAGGGAAGGGAAAGGAGATGGAAAGGGAAAGGAAAAGAGAAAGAGAAGAGAAGGGAAGGGAAGGGAAGGGAAAGGAAAGGAAAGGAAAGAAGAAGGAAAGGGGAAGGGGAAGGGAAGGGAAAGGAAAGGAGATGGAAAGGGAAAGGGAAAGGGAAGAGAAGAGAAGAGAAGGGAAGGGAAGGGAATGAAAGGGAAAGGAAAGAAGAAGGAAAGGGAAAGGGAAGGGGAAGGGGAACAAATACAAGAGTACTGATGCCCAGAAGAAAGACAGCAAAAGAAAACAAACATTAGCTGAATGCTAAAAAGAGATATCTTTTCAACTCATTTCAGAGGTACAAAAGAAACTTCCCTGAAATGTCTTTATATATGCAAACAAAAATGAGGGCAACACTCTGCCTTTCATTACTTGAATGTTTGTGTAAGAATAATCATAAATAAAAAGAAAAATAAAGCATGTACATTCATATTCAAACAAGTCTAATTTATGATTCAGTATTTGGTAATTGGAATAGCTTAGGTTAGTTTAAAAGCCAAAACAGCAGCCTTCTTTCAGGAAAAAAAGAAACATTTCCCACTGGTTTGATAAGTGTTCATTTGTCATCTTCACTGTGATTTAAAATCCTTTTAAAATTTCAGACAGGCTTTGAAAATCGCTGAAGCCAATTGGAATCTAATTCTGGTGGATTGCCTGGTACTTAATATTTTCAGCATTCTCACCGGAAATCTAATGAAGAAAAAGTAATATATGCTTTACAGAATTGAGGTTTAAAGGTCCCCACTACAAACTGCTAGCTTCTCTGTCTTTTATTTCATGTATTTATGCAAATATTTATGGCTCTTTTTAAAAGAACATGAACGGGGAAAATGTAGCTTAGCTGGATGACCATTTTTCAGAAATGCACATACTTTGATCATAAAAGGGATAATTCCAAAACTATTTTATTTCCAACTGTGTGAAATATTTGGATGTTGACCTGAACAAGCTTGGATAATGCTACCAACATAATTCAGTGATTATGAGTAAGTATACAGGAGCAATTTGATAGAGTCTCAATGTCTCCCCTATTTCCCTCCCCCCAAATTTTCTCTAGATACAATATTAATTACAACTGTTCCCTAACCTTTAGCTTTTAGTATTATAATAGTTCTGCATATTTCAGATAAATAATTTTACTATCCTGTTATTCTCAATGATCGTTTAGTTGCCTTATATATATTGTATCATACTTTACTCTATTAATTTTTACCCCACAAATTCTTAAACTTTAACTTACAGTTTTGCTTGTTAGTGGTTTTATAGCTAATTGTTTTACTCTAATCAATTGTGACTCTCAGTTTTGCTGGACAGAGACCGAAATAAAATGACTGATTGACTGAATGGCCATTGGGATTTTCCTTGTCCATTAAAGTAACTCTTTGCTTGGTTTTCTATGAGCTATTTATTTTGTATACTCAAAGGGGCAAGAGAAGTCCTGGGGCTGGTGTAGGGAGCCTCATAAGATCCTGTTTTAGTCTAATGTCAATGCTCTCAAATTATATGAGGGGATCCCTGCCAGATCAAGCCAAAGCGAGGTCTAATCCGGGATTCTATGTTCTCCCATGGCCAGCCGACAAAATGGGAAGGCAAAAGATCTCTGCTGCTCCCTAGCAACCAACTGCCTATGATGGTTGATGTTTACTGTATATGACGCTTCCCTGTCTATAAAAATGACATGGTTGGGCTGTCCGTAAAGTAAATAACTTGAGAATGAGTGAAAAAAAAACCCGGTTCAACAAATCTTCATTAGTAAAAGGACCCCTTTTGTAGCAAACAGTTGTGTGTGTGTTTTTCTGTGGGTTGCTGGGACAAAACACTCCCTTTCCTCCTTACTACATGCCTCCTCTTCCTCATTACTACATGCTTCATTACTACATGCCTACTACATTACTACATACTACATGCCTTTATTAAGTATATTAAAATCAAATCAGAGTGTATATTCCACTCCCAAATAATCCACATTCTATGCAAAGAACTTTACTGTACAAAATATACCACGTACACATTTTCTCTAATTTCCCATAATTTATGCAGCAGCCTTTGCTGTTTTACATCATGTTTTGGGAAAGGAAAGGATCTATGCAGGACACCTAGACTATACCTCCAGCTTCTGACAATGTGAGGTTGTTTCCATGCTGACTTTGGGATAAACCTCACCCAATACATTGCTAACCATGGGTTGGTATATGCTACATTTGTGCTATCTCAGCACAACTTCTAAGCACATACAGTTTACCTGTGGTTGAAGTTTTCCTACAATTACATTGTCTCTAACTGCAAAAGATATGTCTCCTTTCACCTCAAGCTAGGGGGAAAAAATCAGCAATTACTAATACTTTTATTATATTTTGAGAGACAAGTGCACACTTATTGTGACTTACGTCTTCTACTAATTTTATCCTCCAAGGTGGCAATTTATTCTTACACGTCTAGCTCTTGAAGTTTCAAAGAAATGTAGGAGTTGTCAGCACATAAGCATCAACACATCCGTGCTGCACTGCACCCATTCATAATGACACCAAAATGTGCACTCACTTATTTGGCATTAATTTGATATCCCACTTAACTTCTATCAGATGCAAATAGCTGCCTCATCCATTTAAGGGTTTCCAAGTGTGCACATAATGAAGTGCTCTGTACCTGTCAAGTAAGCAGAATTCATAACTGAAATCAGAAATGGATGAGGAAATTTACTGTCTTTCTTGCCAAAGAAAATGGAAACCTCCAAGCTGGCGGTGTCAAATTTATAACTCACGTTGGTTTTCTTCCACAAGCTGTGAAATGCTCCTGGTTCGCTCGTGCCTGTCGGTCGTCAGAGAACAAGTCGCGAAGGCAGCGCGAGGCTCCGCCCGGACGCCCGGATGCTACCATTTGAGTTCTTTTACCCTCTGCGCATCCACAGAACGCTTTGCGCATGCACAGAGGGTAAAAGAACCCAAATGGTAGCGTCCGGGTGGGTGGGCGGAGCCTCGCGCTGCCTTCGCAACCGGCTCTGCGATGACCGACAGGCACGAGCGAACCGGGAGCATTTCACCCTTTGCTCCTCTTACTCTCAGCACTAAGAGGGTGCTCATGGATGAATATAAACATTCCAATACCTTTCTAAAAACAAAATTAGCGCTATTATTATCATCACACTAACTAAAATCAAATAATTTAGACACCCCACTTCTGGTATTTAAGTTGATTTTATATCTCGTGTTTCCTTTAAAAAAAAGTCCCACTGTTTCATTTTAAACAGTGTTCTATTTATGATCCGACTCCGTGGAGAAATATTTTTATGAGCATAAATGAAGATAATGACGATCATTAGTCACTGCCATTAGCATAAAGCATTAGAACCTTTATGCCATTCATAACAGGCTGTGACATGAGAGTAAAAATATGACTTCCCATCATGGGTGTCTGCTTACTGACTACAGCTGGGTTTCTATTTTACCCAGCTCAACTGATATCAGAAGGGTGGTAAGAGTAGAATTTAATAGCATGTTCATCATCATGTCTAATTGTTTCCCACCAGAGGGTATGAAGCATTATGTTCACGATCAACCCAAAACAAATAGCCATCCTGCTTAATGGCTGCTCAATTAATGTTTATGGTCCCACTTTTATACCCTGAGTTATTTGACAAATAAACCCCAAGAAGCAATTTAAGAACCTCTGAAGCTTAATGATAAGCCAACTGATATTTAAAAAGTATATAAAAAAAATCTGGTGTGAAATTCTTTATCGAAACAAAACCTTTGAGATTTGGCATCTCTCTCTCTCCCTACTTCATTCTATCAATGTTCAGAATTGGCTTTGAAGGCAACTTTTCTCGATTCCTTATGAAATAGTTCCTGAAATAGTTCGGTGAAATAGAAAGGAGTCTCTTGCGAATTACAAATATCAAATGGAAATGCTAAATTCACCGGAGTGAATTTGTAATGCTGAGGTCATTTCTTTAAACTATTTCTAGGATGCCCTTAAGGAGAGGAAAGACATATCTTATAAACATAAAATACTGTAAAGAGGTGTAAGAATAAAGCATAATAATAATAATGATGATGATGATGATGATGATGATGATGATGATGATGATGATAATAATAATAATAATAATAATAATAATAATAATAATAATAATAATAATAATAATAATAATAATAATAATAATATCCTGATCAAAAGCCAACATGCCAGCATTAAATTCTCCCTACTATCACACTAAAAATCAGATGACTGTAGGGTTAGTAGAGTTAATTTGGGTTAATACAAGGAAGGCTTGGCGGAGCCATCTGGAGGTGGTTACAAGCCCAGATGGTAGCCTGGTCTGCATGAAGAAGGCAACAGCAGGAAACATTTTCTTCCTTGTAGCAAAGAGTTTAACCACCCATGAGAATGGCATCACTTCCTGCAAGTAGGACTTTAAGCAATTGGGTCACAAATGCTTTCAGCCTCTACAGGTAGGAACCAGCTCTCTCAACTATCCAGCAGAGTGAACTTACACATCCTCTGACTCTTTTGCCTTTTGGAACCTAACTGGCATCATGTTTCGCTATTATTTTGTAAATAAGTCCCAGATCAATTCCTACAGCAATAATAAAAAATACAAGAAAAAGATAAAATACAGCATAGAAAGAGAGATCTGCCTCTTCTAGCAGACTGGTACTTCAGAAAAATCTCTGTGCTCTGTCTCTCTGGTGGTCACTGACACTGCTTCTTCTGCTGGTTTTCCTGGTTACACACGAGGCACCATGGCATTTGCCCACATGGGTCTGCTTCAGCGGTGGGTTGCTCCCAGTTCGGCCCGGTTCTGTGAACCGGTAGCGGTGGTGGGAGGCTCCGCCTACCCGCCCGGGACAATTCTGCACATGCACAGAAGCGGCGTGCACATGAGCTCACGCGCGAACCAGTAACAACAGGTTTTAGAACCCACTACTGGTCTGCTTACCCATGTCTCTCCACATTCTTCAGCCCTTGACTTCTCAATACCTTCCTGCTGCTCCTGCCTAGTGGTCAATGTGACCACCTGATTACTTATGTGCCTACTCTCCTGGCCAATCACTGTCATGGTTACTTTTGTCCATTTCTTTTCTCAGTCTATATAAATATAGTCCATATGTTTATATAAAACATAGAAAGAATGGATGCTGGAACTGGGTATGTCTAGTCTTATGAAAAGAAGGACCAGGGGAGACATGATAGCAGTGTTCCAATATCTCAGGGGTTGCCACAAAGAAGAGGGAGTCAAACTATTCTCCAAAGCATCTGAGGGCAGAACAAGAAGCAATGGGTGGAAACTGAACAAGGAGAGAAGCAACTTAGAACTAAGGAGAAATTTCCTGACAGTTAGAACAATGAATCCGTGGAACAACTTGCGTCCAGAAGTTGTGAATGCTCCAATACTGGAAGTTTTAAAGATGATGTTGGATAACCATTTGTCTGAAGTGGTGTAGGGTTTCCTGCCTAAGCAGGGGGTTGGACTAGAAGACCTCCAAGGTCCCTTCCAACTCTGTTATTCTGTTATTCTGTTCTGTCTGGGGCTTTCCCACATGATGTGCTGAAAGTTAGCAAAAATAAGGTCAAAAAAGGCATTGGGAGAAAAGGCCGCAAATCCATGCCCCATCTGGAATTTATTTCATATATTAACTCTGAAGGGTCCTTGGTGCTCTTTGAGCTTGGTTGTTTTCTGATGATATTGCTTAGTTTGAATAAGAAACATTTGCAACCAAACAACCAAATTGAGAGAGCACTAAGGACCCCTCATTTCAACCCTAAGCTACAATATTTTCCTTTATTGATATGTTTATTTATTTATTTTATTTATTTATTTGGTTTTCTTATATGCCGCCCAACTCCCGAGGGACTCAGGGCGGCGTACAACACAAGAAAATACAAGAATAACCAAACAGTTGAGTTAAAATCAAAATATAAAAATTAAAAATTACAATATAAAAAGAGCATTCAACAACCAGACATACCCGGGGGAGAGTTCAGGTGGAATTAAGCTCTACCCTCTACCTGCAGGAAAAGCCAAGTCTTAACGGCTTTTCGGAAGGCCAGCAACCCTGTCCTGTGATAAATGAGTGGAAAAGAAAGCTACTTGCATATTAGCGATCCAAATACCTAAACCCCTTCTGTCCAATCATGTCTAATTCTCAGAAACTGGCTGGACAAGACCCTATAGTTTTTCTTGGGAAGGTTCTTCAGAAGTGGTTTGCTGTTGCCTACTTCCTAGGGCTGAGACAGAGTGACTGGCCCCCAGCAGTGGAGGGTTTCGGTTATTTTCGCTACCGGTGTGTATCGCGAGCATGTGCAGAAGTGAACTTGAGTTCCATCAGGCGATTTCACTTCCGCGCATGCTTAGGATAACATTACAAGCTGAAACACAGCCGAGGAGCTTCTCAGCTGTTATTCGGAGGAAGAATAAAGGTCCGTACTAAAACAGGGGCGGGTGGGAGGGCTTTTTCCCGACAGCTCAGGATGCGGAGAAGCCGGAAAAAGCGCCTGAAAATGACATCATCGCCGGGCTCCTACCGGTGCGGTGTCCCGCAGAGCACTGGTAGGAACCCACCACTGGCCCCCGGTCACTCAACTGGCTTTTATGCCTATGGTGGAATTAGCACTTCTTGTTTTTTGGTTTCTAGCCTCATGCCTTAACCACTACTCCAAACTGGCTCTCATATCTAAGCTCTGTGAACTTGTGAACGTGAAGGATTTCTAGTCGGTGTTACTAATTGTGTAGAACAGTAATGCAGTCATCCGGAATATTTTAATTCAGTCTCCCTGATCTTTGATTTCTCATATTATATTACAAGACTGTGCTGCTCCAGCACCAAGGCCATTAATCATTGATATTCCAGTGTCCCCCAAAGTAACTGGACAAAATTAGACAAGGAAAGAACAAGACTTGAAAGATGACTAAATTCTTATCAGAAATTACATGTATTTTTTTTAATCTTCCTAGTCCTTCTTGATAGAATATTGTAATCTATTTTAACACTTAGATATAGTACAGTGTTTCTCAACCTTGGCAGTTTGAAGATGTGTGGACTTCAACTCCCAGAATTCCCCAGCCAGCGTTGCTGGCTGTGGAATTCTGGGAGTTGAAGTCCACACATCTTCAAACTGCCAAGGTTGAGAAACACTGATATAGTATTTAAGACTACTATAATCATACTATTATTATACAGGCGGTTCTGGACTTACAACAGTTCATTTAGTGACCGTTCAAAATGACAACATCACTGAAAAAAGCGACTTACCACAGTTTTTCACACTTACAACCGTTGCAGGATCCCTATGCTCTTGTGATCAAAATCTGGATGCTTGGCAACTGACTCATATTTATGACGGTTGCAGTGACCCGGGATCATATGATCCCCTTTTGCGACCTTCTGACAATCAAAGTCAATGGGGGAAGCCCGATTCACTTAACAACTTAACAGCTGCAGTGATTCACTTAGCAACTGTGACAAGAAAGTTGTCGTAAAATGGGGCAAATTCACTTCAACAACTGTCTCAGCTAGCAACATAAATTTTGAGCTCAGTTGTGGTCGTAAATCGAGGATTCAGGATTACCTTGTACATACTATTACTATTTCTCCGTAATCTTGCAGATCACAGCTTCTTCATCACAGACAAATGAGATGGCATATTTTAAAAGCCTTTTTTAAAGAAGATTCTTCTCAAGAAAGTGGAAGAACTGTGATAAAGGAATCACCTGATCAGTTGTTCTTAGGTGCAACAGACCTCTGATGGAGAGGCAAAAAAAAAAAAACAATTTTGCTGTTCTCAACCATCTCTTTATTAAAAATGATTATGGATAAATAAGCTATTTCAGTCAGTAATTTTTTTAAAAAAAATATTACTACTATTGTCAAATTACTACACCATCAAGGATCTTTGGGGGGAATACAAAATATTTTTATTTCTCATGGGGTATCCTCCTTATTCAAATATGCACCGGTATGGGGTGCATTAAAATGAGCAAAATAGCAGATGTAAAATTGTGATCCAATCCTCTCCTTTTGCACATGAATGTGTCACTACTGTATATACACACAAAAGGAGGGAAGCTTGTATTATTATGTCACACCCATCATTTTACAGATTTTGCTGCCCCCTGAAGATACCCAGAGATATGCACTAGGTAAACCCCTTTTTATCCTTTTACTTTGCACACCTTGTAATGATAAGTGGGAACACCCTTCAGATACTGGTCAAAGAGATGCTGCCTAGGGAATGGTCAGATAAGAGAGTGCATAACCCGCAGCTGCATAACGGGTGGAGTAAGAAGCTTGGAGAGAAGGAATCCTCTCAAGGTTATTGGGCTTAAAAGTGATGGAAGGAGATCTGTACTTTCAGACTTGCAAGATTCTGTTAATGTACTATAGCTTTACTATAAAGTAGAATTAGCTTATCTGGCCATACTTCTTGTCTGGTTTACCTGGTAACATGGATATACCTGAAGAAGAAATAGAAAAGCAATGCCTAGAATCTCAGTCAGGTAAGTGCAGGAAAGACTGACCTACATCATATTCATCATCTTATTTCAAAGAATGTGTAGGGTAATTTTAAAGAATCAACAGCCCTGCGAAGACTGGATATACCAGAGATTATATGCAAAATGTTCTGTTCTTTGATATTGGACTTAGGAGTGAAGATTGCTGGCCTCCTGTAAAGAAAGGATATAATATCTCTTTCAATATTTTCTTTTCTCTGCTTAAGTGCAATCACTCTCTTAGACGACACATCTGTCACACGTGTCAAGTACCTATTTTTCATGTCTCACCTTCCAGGGTGATAGAATGTGCGTAGAGGCAGCAGTGCTGCATTGGGAGCTGGGCAAAGTCAGCCTGAGATAACAGTCCTTGAAGGACGGTAAACACAGAAATCATTGATGTATCATATCAGAGGGCAGATTGCAAAAACAAGAGTTTAAATTTGACAATGGAAACAATTTCTTAGAAATATTGGAGAATCCCTTGCCCAAGATGCTCAAAATTAAGTTATTTTTTTTCTCCCCAGTTAATTGTTTTACTGCATCATAAAATGCAAAGGATACATTATAGAATACAGGGAATAACTGTATAAACTGGCATTTATACAATAGAAATTAGACATTTTAAAAACTATAATGATTTAGATTACTTAAACTTTTAAAGATGTATCAGTGTTCGGTATGATTTCTAAAATGTAATGAACCTAAGGTTGATTAACTATTGCTAATACCAGTTGCAAAATACATTTTGTACTGTTTATTTACAGTGATTTATAAATGAAAGACAAAAAGAAAAAAGGAAAAAGGATTTCTTTTTTAATGTGTGAGAAAGGTTTTTGTTTGAATTTAATATTAAATTCTGGACTGTTTATTTATTGTGATTTATAAATGAAAGAGGAAAAAGGAAAAAGGAAAAAGAAGGAATTACTTGGAAAAAATAGGTATTTAATTTCTAACTTTCCCTTTCTTTATATTCTGATTTGCAGTGTTTATAAACATTTAGACCCCTTAAAAACCATACTGCAAGTATTTGCTTTTCTCTTGCTATGTAATATATTGCATACAAGGAACCATTCTTGTTTGAATTTGGTTAAACTTCTGTTGTGGATAGATGCTGTTAGTGTTGCCATTGTTGCGTGTTCTTAAATTCTTAACTTACCAATCAAATATTGTCATTGTTGTATCTATCTTTTAAAGTTGGGTAATGTTTATCTTCACAGCCATGACTATATATCTCAATAAAATATGTGTTTCTTGTTAATATAGTTTGGGATTATACCTAGTGGAAAAAAACACCTGTGATTTCATTTCAAATTTCATTTCTAAAATCCTTAAACTGAGCAGAGATTAGATCTGATGGCCTGAATGTCTGCTTCTGTAGAAGCTGTGGTATTGCAGGCTGACTGTCTCCACAGCATGGAGTTTGATTCTGACCGGCTCAAAGTTGACTCAGCCTTCCATTCTTCCCAGGTCGGTAAAATGAGGAGCCAGATTGTTGGGGGCAATATACTTTTATTATTTATTTATTTATTGATTTTTGTCAAGTATGTGTTGGTAATATACATAGATATAACATTGTTTATATACATAAGATATATGTATATTGATAAGAGGGAACATTAGGACAGGGATGGTAGGCACGCTGGTGCACTTATGCACGCCCCTTACTGACCTCTTAGGAATCGGGTGAGGTCAACAGTGGACAGTCTAAGGATAAAGTTTTGGGGGTTTGGTGATGAAACCACAATGTCAGGTAGTGAGTTCCAGGCATTTACCACTCTGTTGCTAAAGTCGTATTTTCTACAGTCAAGTTTGGAGCAGTTCATTTTGAGTTTGTATCTGTTGTGTGCTCATGTGTTGTTGTGGTTGAAGCTGAAATAGTCATTGACAGGAAGGACGTTGTAGCAGATAATTTTATGAGCTATGTTTAGGTCGTGCCGAAGGCGACGTAGTTCTAAGCTTTCTAAGCCCAGGATTTCAAGTCTGGTTGCGTAAGGTATTCTGTTGCGAGTAGAGGAATGGAGGACTCTTCTTGTAAAGTATCTCTGGACACTTTCTAATGTATTTATGTCCGATATGTGGTGTGTGTTCCAGACAGATGAGCTGTATTCAAGGATTGGTCTGCCGAATGTTTTGTATGCTCTGGTTAGTAGTGTGATATTACCGGAGAAGAAGCTACGTAAGATTAGGTTAACAGTCCTTGAAGCCTTTTTGGCGATGTTGTTGCAGTGGGCTTTGGCGCTTAGGTCATTTGATATGAGTATTCCAAGGTCTTTGACAGGGTGAGGGTCGTCTGCAAGGTCTTGTCTGTTCAGCTTGTATTTGGTGTTCTGATTTTTTTTGCCAATGTGTAGGACAGAGCATTTGTTGGTTGAGATTTGGAGTTGCCAGATGTTTGATCATTCTGACACAAAGTCTAGGTCTTTTTGGAGGATAGCAGTGTTGTTGGTGGTGTTGAAGAGTTTTACATCATTGGCGAAGAGAATGCAGTCGCTTGTAATGTGATAGCTTGTAATGTGATTACTGACTCTGTAAACCTTTTAGAGAGGGCTGTAAAGCACTATGGGGTCTATTGCTACTGCTATTCTTACTCTGGGATACAACATTTGTATTAAAGCATTCCACTGTCTGGATCTTTTTGCATTTATTCTTCTTTATTTAAACAATAATGCTTTGCTCTTGCAATTTAATAGGCATTAATTAGAGTGGCTTCCAATAGTTAAAAAGATAGTAAAACAATAGAGAGAAAGCTTGCTAGAGTGTGTGGGTGTGCATGTGTGTGTTTCTACCACTAATGAGAGGAAAGTGATTTAAAGAAGAAGTTAATTTGACTTTTGGCATGGTCTTTCCAGCCATGGTTTTCCATTTCTGATATAACTGCAAGAAAGATTTACGAAGTGCCAGTGAAGTAAGCCCACTAATTTCCTCACCGAATTTCCTCTTTAAACAATCCACATTTTAAACAAAAGATAAATCGTTTTCATCTATGTACGGTATTTTTCGGAGTATAAGATGCACCTTTTTACCCTCAAAAAGAGGGTGAAAATTTGGGTGCATCTTATACACTGAATGTAGCCCCACCCAGCCACCCCCACCCTTTGGCCTCTGCCTGCCAGCAATTTACCTCTTTGCAGCAAACAGAACAGAAACAGAAGCCTTATTAAGCACACTAAGAGATTACTTGCCTCCCGACCTACAGCTGACAGGCTTGCAAGCCACGTGGTAAAATGAAACAAACTATGGTGGCTGTAATGAGACAAAAAGCTGGGAGATAAACTGGTGGCAATGTTACATTGCTGAAATTGCAAGAAAATAAGCTACAGCTACTGTAGCCTAGAGGTAGAGCTCTTGCCTCATAGTCAGGAGGTTGTGGGTTCTATCCTAGGTAGAGGCAGATTCTGTTAATATGTTATTTTGTTAAATGTTTGTAGAGTGTTCAAATTATAAGACATATTTTTTAAAGACTGCTTTATTATTGTTCTAGACAACTTAACAAAATGAAGAAGCTTTTTAAAATAAATTCTTGCTCTGAAGAGGCCCAGTGCTATTGTATCTTCTTTTAAATAGCAGAAAGCCTTCCAGAAAGCCACATCAATTTTAAAGATCTGTAAAAGTATAATCTGAAATGTCCTGTTTTAGTATTAAGTATTAGTATTAAAATAAGGCAGCTGAATTAAACCCTGACTTAGTCATGTTTGGAGTAGATCTATTTAAATAATTGTGAGGAGTTAGTGTGATTACATTTAAGAAAACTTTCTGGGATTAATATACTGCCATAATGTACATTTCTCCAATTCTTTGCTATTTCTATGGGTCAGGCACACATGCACAGAAATACACAGCAAACAGTGTATATCATCTGTTTGCTGTTTGCTGTTTGGCAAATTGCTGGGAGGCAGAGGCCTTTTTTCCTTGTTTTCCTCCCCCAAAACTAAGGTGTGTCTTATACTTCGGTGTGTCTTATACTCCAAAAAATACGGTATATCTATAGCTAGGTATAAGAGAAAGATTCAACAATCAAATCCTAGGAACACTAGATAATAATAGCTATTACTTGGACATACTGAATGTGCAAAATTACTATGAATGTTTCATGCTAAGTCCAATCAATTTATGAAATATAGCGCAAATTATTCTGCTAACGGAAGTTCTTAAACAAGACAACACTAGAAGTGCTTCTCTTCTTCTTTGGCAGTAATAATATGTACATGATCAGAATAACAGAATAACAGAGTTGGAAAGGAACTTGGAGGTCATCTAGTCCAACCTGCTGCTCAAACAGGAGAGTCTATACCATTTTAGACAAATGACTATCCAGTCTCTTCTTGAAAACCTCCAGTGATGAAGCACCCACAACTTCTGAAGGCAAGCCATTCCATTGGTTGATTGTTTTAATGTTAGGAAATTTTTCCTTAGTTCTAGGTTGCTTCCCTCCTTGATTAGTTTCCATCCATTGTTTCTTGTCTTGCCTTCTGGTGCTTTGGAAAAATAGATTGACTCCCTCTTCTTTGTGGCAGCCCCTCAATCATAAAAGATTTTTAAAAATACAATCTGTGTATCCTTCAGAACACCCACAATGAGTTTCCTAAAGGGACCAGAGGTAAGTCTGGTCCTGTCAAAGATTATGAAAAGGCCATTTCTTTAGCCAAAGACGGTCAGGCCAAGAGCCTGGGGCACTAACATACGTTGCTTTAATTAATATAAGATGGGAATATATTCTTGGAAAGTTTGAGGAACTTCTCCTAGCAAATTCCTCATCTGAACTGGCTCCAAGCCAATGGCCTATTGGAGCACCACATGGACTCATTGTGAATTGGTGGTGATCCAATTGTGGTTGGATGAACAAGGAATGGATGGATATGACAGTCTCTCTCTCTCTCTCTCTCTCTCTCTCTCTCTCTCTCTCTCTCTCTCTCTCTCTCTCTCTCTCTCTCTCTCTCACACACACACACACACACACACACACACACACACACACAGAGAGAGAGAGAGAGAGAGAGAGAGAGAGAGAGAGAGAGAGAGAGAGAGAGAGAGAGAGAGAAGCAGACAGACTTTTGCTCTCATTTTCTTTCTTAACATCTTTTTGCTTCTCCCTAAGCAAGCAGGGTGTGGGGGGAAGCAGAAACAGCTTTTATTAACAGTCTGAACCAATTTCCTTCAGAAGACTTTTTGAAATTATGCCAAAACTATAAGTAACTTTAGAGTTACAGATTCACACATTGAATCAGATTTTTTTAAAAAATAGCTCACACTGATGCTAATAAAAGCACTATGACAGTCTAATCATTGCATATATGGGACAATTTGTTTTCCTGAGCCGGTCATCTTGTTGACAGATCTGGGCAGATTTGAGAGAGGAATAAATCACAGTGAGTCCTGACCAGATTGAAAACTGAAATATCCCGAGGTTTTAGTAGTGATGCAGAATTTAAAGGTGAACATAGATACAATCTGTGTATCTGCAAAACTGTACATTATCTTTTAACAATTTCTCATAAAACCATAGGAAAGCAAGTCCATTCTCGAGCCACTTAATGTTCTTTAAAATATGGTAGGACTGATGCACACAGAAGCAGCAATTTTGCTTTCACATTTTATTTGAGTATTGTTTTTTAACGTCATTGATATGTTTTTTAACAGAATCTATTTGTCTGAAATGTTGTATTTGCCGTCCTTTTCTATTTCATTACACCTGAAACAAAACCATCCCATTCTAGGTTGCCATCAGTTTTTCCTATGATAGCCAAAGAGATCATTGGGATTCAGACTGATCGTTCATATTTGAATGAAATGAAGAATAATTACATTAATATAATTATATGACATAATTATACTACTTTATTTGTAAGGCTACAAATGAAATAACTGCAGTATTGTTTTTTTCCTAAATGAGTACCTAAATTAAATGTACTATACATGAAACACAAGATGGGATTTTTAATTTGTTGGATGGTTTCACATTGAGAGTTCTAATGTTATAATTTTAGAGAAATTGCAACCAGCTGAATTTATGAATTTATGAATTTTGGCAGCACGATATCCTATCCAATTGCATAGTAAAGTGGATGGGAACTATATTAGATGTAGAATCAACCTATTTCAGGTTATCAGTTTGAGAAACTGTTGCAAACATAATAGACTTCTCTTAACATTTTTGCATGTGAAAGTTTTAATAGTGCCACTTTTGATTTTGCTACTCTTACTGTCTCTAAACTGCTTATTGCCAATTCTGAGTATACTTAGCATAACTTAGACTTTCTGCTCTAAGCATGTCAAAGGATATTCTTAGAAACTCCATTAGTTAGAAGGAGATGGTCATCTTAAGCAGATGAGCCTGAGGCTGTTGAAAAGACAGCAGATGGGCCATTAGCTGTATTATCTCTGGAAACAATCTATCTTGGCCTCTATTGGCCCAGTTATGGCAATTTTCCATATTCTTGTATGAATTTTTCGCTGAAACCCCTTTGAACTTGGCCTAATTTTTTGGTTACCTTGATCATAACATGAAAATGTATCTTATATTTCTTTGGCTTCTTGGATTTTAGAGATTTTTCTTATCTGTTTTGATAGCTATTATTTTCATAAATGGCAATTTAAAAGCTGGTATGCAGGATAAGTTACCTACAAATATATTCATAGCCTCTCAAAACAATGATCAGTATTTTTCTTGTTTGTCCTTTTATATACTGGTATATTTTTGAAATTTTGTATTACCAAATATCGCACACAGGTGCCTGATTATGTAAAAGGGATTTATATGTACAGATAATCTTAGAGTTACGAATGTAACACAGCCTTCCAAATACATTCGGAACCCGAGGATTCGTAGGGTTGAATGACATAACTTGAACATGATCACTCCCTCTTTTGCCCACACATTTGCTAACTGAATGCACGGGTCATTAAGTGCATGAGGTATCTCGGGGTGGGGAAAGTAGCACATTCAAAACTAGTTAGAGTGTTAGAATACCTGATGCATTCATGCTTACATAGGATTTATAAATTATATACTTTAGACTGACTGAAGTAGCTTGGTGTTTTGATCTGGAATTAAATATTTGGAAAGATGCTTGGCCAGTAATGAAAGCAACAGGTGAGCCACCCCTGTGTCCATCTGGTAATATCTAGGAATAGTAAATATGTGACATACTGACACTGTTTCAAGTTTTCATACCTCCCCAAGGAGTAACCAATGAAGTACTTTACAACACATAATTGCAATTAAGGAAGATAGGAATCAATGCCACTGGGATACCATTTTAGGGGGGGGGATGGATGTTATATATCACAGTGGCTATTCCTGTAGTGGTTTAATGAAACTCTTATTTTTTTGAGTCAGATCTGATTTCATTTCAGGCAATTGCCAATATGCATATGGCCTTACCTCCAAGCCTTCTTCATTTTAATAACCATTACCATGTCTATCCCTTTCTGCTACTGCATTATTCATATAATTTATTCATGTTTATTTATTATTCATATTATTTATATAAGCTACCTTATAGGGGAGATAGGCAGCAAAATAAATAAATAAATAAATAAATAAATAAATAAACAAATAAACAAACAAACAAACAAACAAACAAACAAACAAGCAAGCAGCAAGCAAGCAAGCAAGCAAGCAAACAAACCAATAAATGTTTTTAGATTCCCCCCCCCCTGTTTTAATTGGCTGTTTTATTTATTGTTGTATGGCATCTCGACTCTTCTTTGGGGGAGGATGCACAGCTGCTGATAAATAAATAAATTTATGAAAAGGAAGCTAGACAAACTATCTCATTATTTCTTGTATGGAAAAAAATGCAAATGATTATTTTATATCTAATTATAAAAATAATTAAGGTATCAAGCTTAGTTTGAACTGGTCCTGGCTGAGTTCTAGAAATTAATGCCTGGGAAATTCAAGACTTTGACAGCATCAATTCTATAGTGGAACAGTTAAACAGCTGAGGGCTCACTAGCTTTCTTCTTTGTCCATAAAAGACCACAGTGCGAGCAAATGAAGATTGTACAAACTGTGAAGTGCCCAAGCAATCTTTCCTATATTTTTGTTTTATTATTATTATTTTTAAAAAAGCTTAATGAACTTACAGCAGTAGTGAACTTCCTAACCAATAGTATCAAAACTTTTAATTGTGCCCATGTCAATGGTCAAACAGTTGCAAACCAGGAAACACTGAAATCAAATGTTAAGATCACATCTGGAAGTAATGTAGTAATACTTAATATTGTATACTCAGAAAAAAAAGTTTAATCAAAATTATAAAGAGTTTAGAGGAGACTTGGAATAGGCCCTTTTTAAAAATGCTTATGCCTTAAAACAAAATATTCAAGTTGAACTTTCCTTTGGTGATTTTATGGACATGTCCATATACTTTGCAATAAATAAGTGGTATTGCCATTACTTTCTTCCAGGATACTTTTCAAGTTTTCAATGTACACTATAGTACTGGTATGTATCCTGGAAGTCTCCAGGTATGAACCAGACCTGACCTTGCTTAGTTTCTGAATGTTCTGCCATGGGCAGAAATCTTGCATTTTTACTCGTCTAAAATTCCAGTGGTGCCTTGAGTTGATTGTGTTATGAATACGTGGAATACTTGCAGCATAAGAAATATCAATTCTAATAAGTTCCCTAACCTCAGAATATGAGATAAACTGTGTACTTTGTTCATCCTTGTCAGATAGGAATTTTCCTATCAAGAGGCGATTTAGAATCTTGCTTCCCTGAAGTCATTCGTACTTAGAAAATAAAACCGAGATTCAATTCTAATTAACAAAATATTTATTTCAGTACAAAAATAACAAAAGAATAAACCCTTAATAAGCTACATCTTCTCAGCTAATGGATTCACGTCTGCCTCGGGCGAGGCATCGAAGAAGAAAGGTAGTAGGTGGAGACATAACTCCTGGAATGCACGCATGTGTAGTAAAACATATCACATGTCTGCTTGATTAGAAATACAATAAATCTAGAAAACAGTAGAGATGCACAACTGGCAATTATTCACATCGTGACAATCCGCTATAACAGGGGTGTCAAACTGGCGGCCCGTGGCCCGGATGCATCACACGCAGGCCATGCCCACCCCAGTTCTGCCAATGGGAAATAGTCACCAAATGTCACATGATAGCAACGTGACGCAGCGAGTTTGACACCCGTGCTCTATAAGGTATCTGATTCTAAGGATTTGAGGATAATAGGATAGAGAGAAACAAATACTGTAAAATTATTTGATTCTAAACCGTACAATTATTAGGTGGAAAGCTTCTGACTTTCCTCCCCCCCTTTGCCATTTTACAATTTGCATTGTGTATATTCCCTTTCCATGCACACGGTGGTCAAGGTTCTGCATGACTGAGGTGTACATGAGATTTTATTTGCCTTTGGTAATGTGATTTTTTTTTAATATGAAAAGTAGGATAGAGATTGGCATGCTAAAGTGTTCAACAGTGCCTCCCTGGCGTATTCAATAATTAATGGTAAGATACGTAATAACATTTGAAACCACTCTACTACAATTCCATTAACCCACATAATGGATTGCGCATAATGATGCCCACAATTGTTCCAATTTGTGCACAGGGCCTTTGAATACTTGTTTGCTGGGGGCCTTGTTTACTTTGTTTTGCTGGGACGTGACTGTATAATGACCATCTGTAGTCTAAGTAGAAGGATCTACAAATTTTTCACCCATTTCATTGTTTTTGTCACTCATTACTTGCACAGTAAAAAGAGTATTGTAAGCTATGTGGGGCCGCAAAAAATAAAATTTTATTATTTTGTATGGGTACATTTTTGCATAAATGGTAATAAAGGGATGAGACCTTCCTTTGGAGTTGCCCAAATAGTTTCATCTGCATTTTGTCAGATGAGTACCTTGCTTACAAATCGAGTGAGCATTTGAGTGACAGGTAGATGTCTGAATTGCCACAGATAGCCCACGGAGAATGCATAATTCTTGGATAAGCAAATTTTTATTATTCTATATAATGAAGCAAATAGGAAAATGTTGCCACAAAAATGAAAAGATTAGATCTGCTTGAAATTTCCTCTCTGCCTGATCTTTTTCTAAAATTAAATATGTAAATATATTAAAAAAAAATAAATAAGACAGTGCCTTGATTAAGAACAATTTTGATGATAGGAGAGTGAAGGGATTAGTTCTGTTTGTTCTCCTGGATGAGAAAAGCAATTCTCATTTATTAAACAAAGCATAGTCCATATTTAATATCATAACTATTGTTTACAGTAGTTTAAAGTTTTTTTTTCTAAATTGCTGCCTTTTTACTAAAACGACATTGATAGTAACAATGGGACAAAACAACAACAAAATGGGGTTCAGCAAGCAAAAGAAAATGTGGCGGAATATACATATACGATTACAAAGACAAACAACAAACTTTCAAATAAGTGTGCTCAGGTTTCCTTCCCAAAATGTCATTTTTTCTTATTTTTAATATAAAATTTAACTTATTTTTTTCTAAAAAAATATTGTCAAAGCAACATTCTATGGATTAAGCTAATCTATTAGGAAAAGGTTGCAAATATAGTAATGAAACTATATAGTAATGAAATTTCATTGGCTTAGAGATGCTGATTAACTTCAGTATTTAGTATTCAGTATTTCTGATGTGAGAAGCCAAGTCAGAGTGGAGGGTACATAGTGCCTCTACTAGGCAAACTCTGCACTTAAACTCCAGAAAAGCAGGGGCAGGTTCCTCTTACCTGCCTATTGATGTGCTGCACATGCATCATCTTGTTTCGTGTGCACGCATGCTAGCTATGCACGCACGTCCCCTCGTATGATTTTGCTTCCTGCGCATGCGCAGAAGCAAAATCTCGTGAGGGGATGTGCGCGCGTGCGAGATTTCAGCTATTTTTTTTGCTTCTGCGCATGTGCGGAAGCAAAAAATCACCGAAATGTCTCTTGTGCGTGCGTCCCCTTGCAAGATTTTGCTTCCGCGCATGCGCAGGAAGCAAAAAAAGCCCAAAAATTCCAGAGAAAAGATGGCATCGTGCGACGGACCGGTGAAGACGGCACCAGATTGCATAATTGCATAATTGGCGGGTCCCTACCAGAACGGCGCACTGGACTGCACCAGTAGGAACCCACCACTGCAGAAAACTGAAAGAATCACTACATGGGTTCAACAGGAGCCTTTATGCAGTTTCTCAGGTCAAAAACAAACACGACTTTTCCCGCAACTGCAATAGGGGGAAACCACAAAGTTCCAGAAAAAGAAACCAGTGCTTTAAGGAATTTCAGAGGGATACTAGGTTTTCTCTTGCATACCCTGAAGTAGGGGTTTGTCGCCTTTGTTGTAAACTGTGGTAATTTTCAGTATTTTTCCTGTTGAAATCAGCACAGACAAGGTGATTGAGGATTGTGATGATCATATGCCTGGTAGTTAAGTTTGGGAAGTCCCCTCAGAAAAAAAATGGTGACCCCTAGAAATATAGAATGGACCTCCTGGATAATCATTGATCTTCAGCATCTTTTCCTTTAAATCCAAACTGATGCGCAGTCATATTCTATAGTAGGGGTATTAAACTGGCGGCCTGTGGGCTGGATGCATCACGAGCAGGCCACGCCCTTCCCAGCTCCACAAAGGTAAAAAACATTGCAATATGTCACATGACGCTGTCAAGTTTGACACCCGTGTTCTATAGTATTAAAAGAGAACAGGAAAATTTGTAATGCATCTGGCCTCTATTTACTTTTCCTAGGTTTGTGTGTGAGAGATGCATATTGCATGTGGAAATATATGCTTTCCCTACAGTGTTTGAATTTGGAGCCTGCCACTTGAATTCAGTCTGATATTGCAATTCCTGAACTTGTACTTAATAGATAAGCTCTACCCTATTTAGTTTTCTAAATATTCTATAGATATAAAAAAGGATGTATGTATGTATATTTGTTCCAGCATAACTCTGGAACGCCTCGAGCAATTTCAACCAAACTTGGTACACAGATGACTTACCCTCTGGAAACAAATACTGTGGGGGTAAGACACCCCTAGCACCCCTAGGTGTGTGTGTGTGTGTGTGTGTGTGTGTGTGTGTGTGTGTGTGTGTGTGTGTATTCTAGCATAACTATGGAACGCCTCGAGCAATGTCAACCAAACTTGGTACACAGATGACTTACTTTCTGGAAACAAATACTGGGGCGTAAGACACCCCTGGTGTGTGTGTGTGTGTGTGTGTGTGTGTGTGTGTGTGTGTGTGTGTGTGTGTGTTCCAGCATAACGCCTGGGCAGTTAAGGAGACCAATGCGGTCTAATACTTCATGTCACTCCCCTCCCTCTATCTTCCTCTCTTACCTCTACCTTCTTTCTCCTTCTCTCCCTCCTTCCTACTTCCCTCTTCTCCTTCTTCCCCTTCCCTCTTTCTAGCCTCCTCCTCTTCTCCTCTATACTCAACAGGCAACAAAATTATAAAAGGTGCAAGATTAGGATGCTTGTTAATTGTTTATTGGATAGTAATGTATAACTATGTAAAGTTTGATATGATTTATGGTATATGTGTTGATGTATATGTGGAAAGTGTTAAAAAACTAAAAACAATTAAAAAAAAAGGAGAGCGAGTGCGTTAGAGAGCAGTACTGCAGGCTACTTTAGCTGACTGTGATCATTTGAGTTCAGCTGTTCAAATCTCACCGGCTCAGGGTTGACTCAGCCTTCCATCCTTCCGAAGTAGGTAAAATGAGGACCCAGATTGTTGGGGGCAATGTAAATATATACATTGCTTAATGGTGTAAACCGCTTAGAGAGTGCTTGCACTATGAGGCGGTATATAAATCTCACTAATAAATAAATAAATAAATAAATAAATAAATAAATAAATAAATAAATAAATAAATAAATAAATAAATAAATAAATAAATATACGGCCAATGAACTTTTAGAACACTTATAATATGATTTTAAAAGGAATTTACATCTAATATATTTACTAGTACTGTTAATTAAGTCAAGCAGCAAAGTAATGACAGCTTATGTAAATTTAATGTTTTGTGTTTTTAAAGAAATTGTCAGGTTATTTTCTCTTAAGACTGCTGCCCTGAATCACAAGGATTTTTTTCTGAATGTTTTGATTGCTCAGTGTTGTATCATGCAGACTATTGCTGCCTGATGATCCAAGAGGAGCAAAAATCAAGGTGCTACAAATTGAAACATTCAAAATGAGTTTCAATCCCCCCCCCTTTTAGATATTCCAGGCATGTTTCTGGAAGGGATGATCAAGAGCATATAGTGAAGAGAATGCTAAAACTTTATCCTTGTTAATGGATTAAGAACTTTTTCATAGAATAAGCAATGTGGGAATGTTCACATGTTTGTCTTTAACCATTTTTTTCAGGGGCTGTCACAAAGAAGGAGTCAACTTATTCTCCAAAGTGTTGGAGGCCAGGACAACAAGTAACAGATGGAAACTTATCACAGAGAGATCCAATCCAGAATTAAGGAGAAATGTCCTGTCAGTGAGAAAAATTAATCAGTGGAATGGCTTGCCTCCAGAAGTTGTGGGTGCTCCAACACTGGAGGCTTTAAGAGGACATTGGACAGCCATTTGTATGGAATAGATAGGATCTACTGCCATGGGCAGGGGGTTGGACTAGAAGACCTCCAAGGTTCCCTCCAATCCTATTATTCTATATTCTATGTTCTCCAGTAAAAGGACAGTGCAGTGAACAGTTGCGGAACTGTTATCTCCAGTCAGATCTATCTATCTATCTATCTATCTATCTATCTATCTATCTATCTATCTATCTATCTATCTATCTATCTATCTATCTATTATCTATCTATCTATCTATCTATCTATCTATCTATCTATCTATCTATCTATCCATCCATCCATCCATCCTTCCACCCACCCATCCATCCATCCATCATCCATCCTATCTATCATCTATCTGTCATCTATCCACTCATCCATGCATTTATCCATTTATTTATTAAATTTATTTGCTGCCCATCTTACCATAAAGTATCTATGTTTTTCTTTCCAGCTCACTTCTGGAAGCAGAAGTTATTTAGGGATGAAACTGGCTGGAGCCACCAACCAGAGGGAGATAAGATGAAGCAGGATCCTTTTGGTATAATACTTTTACTGTTAAATAAGACCCATCTGAATGTACATAGGATGGTTTCCTTGTATCCATTTATCCTTCTTTGCTCTCAAAAGTGCTTCTGGATAAACAAGGCAGGATTCAGGTGCCATTCAGGAAGAGGGTAAAGGAGTGCTAGAAGCACCAATGGAGTGAAACCCCCTATTTGACTTATTTATTTATTTACAAAGTGTAAAGGCTGCCCATCTTACCTCAGGGTAACTGTGGGTGGCTTACAATAATAAAAATTCTTATTACTTCTGAAAAAAGTTCTAAAACATAGCAAAAAAGGGGAATCCTAGTTTGCTTTTATCTCCTTATCTGTATTTTCAAAGTCAACTACACAGGTCAACTCCATAATGTTGTGATGAACTATATTATTTTAAGAGAGAATTCATCATATATACTGTATATATCACTCTTATATTTAAAAGTTTACTTCAAACATTCCAGTCAGGCTGTTCATGCTTTTCTAAAATAGAAGTTTCCAAGCAGAATTTTAAAAGCCATTTAAAAGAAAACACTATTAGCACTCACAACCTATTTTATTAATGGACATAACCGCATAATTTGAATATGAATATCTATGTCTATATTTGACAGTGTAAGAGTGTAGAAGAATAATTTCCTTTATAAATTAACAAAAGGAAAAGAAATAAGGCTATATTACCAAGGAAAGACGGCTTAAAACATTTAAAAAAAGAATTCATTTATATACAGATAGTCCTTGACTTACAATCATTTATTTAGTTCAAAAAGTTACAACGGCACTGAAAAAAACAGACTTATGACTGTTTTCACACTTATGACCGTTGCAGCATCCCCAGGATTGCGTGATCAAAATTCAAAAGCTTGGCAACTGACTCATATTTATGATGGTTGATGACAAGACCCTGGGACAGGGGTCTCCAAACTTGGCAACTTTAAGCCTGGCGGACTTCAACTCCCAGAATTCCCCAGCCAGCTTGCTGGGGCATTCTGGGACTTGAAGTCCACCAGGCTTAAAGTTGCCAAGTTTGGAGACCCCTGTCCCAGGGTCTTGTCATCCATCACCTTCTGCGATGTTCCCAGCCAGTTTCTGACAAGCAAATTTAATGAGGGAAGCCAGATTTACTTACCGAATGCACAATTCCCTTAACAACTGCAGTGGTTTCCTTAACTACTGTGGCAAAAAAAGG
The DNA here is from genome assembly GCA_023053685.1 of Diadophis punctatus similis. Classification (NCBI taxonomy): domain Eukaryota; kingdom Metazoa; phylum Chordata; class Lepidosauria; order Squamata; family Dipsadidae; genus Diadophis; species Diadophis punctatus. The sequence goes on along the minus strand of JALIGW010000001.1, from coordinate 131,376,055 downwards.
TTGTAAAATGGGGCAAAACTCACTTAACAACAGCCTTACTTAACCACAGAAATTTTGGACTGAATTGTGGTGGTATGTCGAGGGCTACCTGCGATCATGCACTTCTTCAGAAATCAATCCCTACTAGAAAGGATGTGTGATTCAAATTTTACTGTTATTTGCCGGTCAACCATCTCATAATCCTAGAGACTCTTCTTCATTTGTAAGATGGATTTATGTGTCTGTGTGCAAATAGTTCTGTGTCATTTCAAGTTAAGCCTAGTCACTACAAAAAGGGAATTGAGGTGGCAGAATTCTAAACAGGTAAACACTGACTGTGCCAGTTCATACTGTAGATTGCAAATGGCATTTCTGAAAGCTTTCCTCTAAAAAAATATAAATCCCCCAAACTAGAAAATAAACATAATGGGCTTGGCTGCACACTCCATCCCACAAAACATTCTCATGCATGGCATTTTGGAAAAAAAAATATCTAAGTTCAATTTATGAGGCTGTGGACTAATTTACTCCAGTATTACCCAAAATTCACAGGGTTCATTTCTCCCTGTTGTGATTTATTGTTTTGCTGATATTCCTCATAGCACTGATGTATCTCTCAAGTTGAATTTTAAGGGGCATCTGCATTAGAACCCTAGCTATTAGATGGTGATTGACCTTCCTTCTCTTGAAAAACAAACTTAAGCTAAAAATTATACGAAACCAAAAAGCTAAATGACTCAGGGTGCTTTACATAATAAAAAGGCAGAACAGATGACATGTACCCAGAAAGATCACATACAATAAAACAAAATGATGCCAAACCAAATCGTACAATGCCACCCCACTCACCCACCCACTATTGCAGGAAATAGCCCTGTGTTCAATGCCTATGGGACATCATCAGGGTGGAATGCTATTTAATTAATGTCTACACCAGGGATGTCCAACCTTGGCAATTTGAAGACTTGTGAACTTCATCTCCCAGAATTCCCCAGCCAGCTACCCATTGAAATTGTCTTAAAATATGATATCACATTGATAAGATAACTGATCGTCACTTATTCTCCCTCACGCAGCTCAACCACCTCTACAAATAGGATGAAATAAGCAAAGAACATCACGTCCCTTTCCTCCTTCCTTTAAGAAAGAGCTGTGGTGGCGCAGTGGTTAGAATGCAGTATTTGCAGACAAACTCTGCCCAGTCTGGAGTTTGATTGTTGACTCATCCTTCCATCCTTCCAAAGTGGGTAAAATGAGGACCCAGATTGTTGGGGGCAATATGCTGATTCCATAAACCACTTAGAGAGAGCTGTAAAGCACTGTGAAGCAGTATATAAGTTTAAATATAAGTTTCTTGCTTTAAGAAAACAAAATAGAAGCATAGGAAATGGAGTTGGAACAAGAAGTAGGGAAGCTGTACCAAAATAATAATAAAAAATAAAATAAAACGGCAACAAAGCCCTTCTTTTGCCAGTGAATGTTCCTACAATTCTGCATATAAATAAAGGAATATTCACATGGTTTATTTTTACATGTTTGTATCGGGGTGAGTTCTAATTTACCTCGCTGCCAGTTCGCTTCCTCCTGTGCCGCAGGAGGAAGCGGGGAAAAAAAAGCCAAAAACAAGATGGTGACGCATGCGCAGTGCCAGAAACTCAGCTTCTGCACATGCGCAGAAGAAAAAAAAACCAGAAAGAAATCCCCCCCCAAAAAAGATGGTGGCGTCCATGGACCGGCACCGACAGAACCGGTTCTGTGACATCATCATGACATCATCAGCAGGTTTCTACTGGTTCGGGCGAACCGGTCCGAACTGGGAGGAACCCACCTCTGGTTTGTATATGTTATTTAAAAAGTTATAATTATGACAAATTCACTGAGCATCTAGAAAATAAATACAACAATAAACACTGTCTAAAACCACAGAAAAAACAAAAAGTCGTACTATAGAGGCACCTGGGCTACATATCTAAAATACTTAGAAGGCTTGAATAAAGAAAAAGTTAATTCTCTTTTCCTCCTGGAAGACTCTCCCGTAATTGAAGTGCCACTGCCACTAATGCTCACTTTGCTTTACCTCATTTAACGAAGAAGTGTTTAAACTCCTGATCGATTTATACAGGAGAAAGTGTTTAAATCCCAGATTTAGTTACTTCCATTTAATAATCTTGTGGTTCTAATTAGATCAACTACAATTTCTGAATTGTTTTTATAGATAACACATAGTAATTTTAGTAATTTCTAGTTTCACTGAAAAAGATTTAGGAAAGAAATTACGAACCTCTGCAAATTTATGTGCAATTACATTGTCTTACTGGGGAAAAAAAGGAAATCCCAATAAAAGCATGGTGTTATTATTTGCAATTTATTTATTTATTTAGTGTGTGGCTTTTATTTGCAAATAGTGCCAGGTCCTACAATTTCCTTCAATTATTTTGTATCTCTGTCTTTCTTAGACTGCATTTAACCCAGAATCTGATTGATGCAGTTAATTTTTCAGTCTAATATGCCTTTTTGTGATCATATCTAAATATAATTTTTAAAGATATCTTTACTTCTTTCATAATATGTTACATGGCAACTAAAGGATTGTCCCTAATTTAAAAATCTTTGTAAAATCACGCTTCTGAATAAGACTGGAAAATGCACTTAATTTATCTAACCTAGTAAAATTTCTGCACAATTAAGATTGTGAACCATCTGGAAGCTGATTAATTATTCTGCCTTCTAATTCATGTTTCAATTTACTGATTAAAGTCTGCCTTCCCCAGTCTGAGACCATCTAGAAAGGTAGGGATTGGAACACCCTGAATTGCCTGCCAGCATGAGAAAAAAAATTAATTAATTGAAATTCTGGGAATTCTGAAAAAAGACAAAATGCCACATTAGGAAAGGGATTTAAAGTGAAACTGTACTGCCAATATTGCAGTACAATCTGCCTTTGAGTCAATGTTGACTCTTGGCAGCTTTCTTAGCAAGGTTTTTTTTTCTTCAGAAGTGGCTTGCCACTGCCTCCTTCCTAGAGCTGAGAGAGTGACTGGCCCAACATTACCCAGTGAGCTTTGCACCCAAGGTGGGATTAGAATTCACAATCTCCCAATTTCTAGCCAGACGCCTTAATCACTAGACCAGTGCTTCTCAATTATTTTCTGTTATGCCCCCCCATAGGAAGAAGTAAACATTTCGCCCCCCCCCAACTCTCTGCTGGGACAATTGTTTGCAATATTCGGCACATTTTCGCTGAAAAAGCTCAAGCGGCTTATCAGCGTGATTGGGGTGTAATGTGTTTAAGTGATGCCTTAATTTATTTGACTTCATGCTGTCCACTGCCAACATTTTTAGACACAGTAAACATACCGGTCTTTCCTCGTCTCCCACCGTAGTCACAGTGAAGCCAAGTGCTACATACGCTTCATATTTCCTCATCTTAGCTTTCAGGAGACTTACGTTTGTCTCATTATCTACATCTCTCTTCTCATTTCTTTTCATCCCTGTTAAATATTTTTGCATGGTGTCTCTTAAGGGTTTGTTATCTGCACTTCATATCTCCTGCTCTGTGCTGTGTGCTATTGTTCGTTGCAAAAAACCTCTACTCCCTGCGGCAAAAAAAGCACGTTCCCCGGGGTCATGCGTCCCCCGGCATCGCTCCATGCCCCCCCTGGGGGCCGCCCCACTATTTGAGAAGCACTGCACTAGACCAACCTGGCTCTCACTTCTTTCTACATTTGAAAAAAGACTGAATCAAGAGCTGGAAAATGTGCAGAAGAGGCCAACCAAAATGATCTGGACTTATGAGAAAATTTTAAACCATTTGGGAGTCTTCAGTTTAGGGGTGGGGAAGGGAGCAAAGGAGGGAAATGATCATGATACAAAACATGATTGGCAAGAAGATTCCCTCAAATCAGCAAAAAGCAACCAGTGAAGCTGACTGAAAAGAGATTAATAAGAGACAAAGAAAGCACACCATGCAAAAGTAGTCCACAGAATTCCTTCCCATGAAGTATGATAGTGGTTATTAATTTAGGTGTCTTTTTTGAAACGGAGATTAGATGAATTCATAGACAGGTCAGTTGAAACTCAACATCTTTTTCCATGCCAGTGGTAAGGGGAAAATAGTGAAAGAGGAATATGTTTCCAACTCCTGTTTGCCAGGACTTCAGAGGCATCTGATGAGGCAGGATTAGAAACAATATGTTGTACTAAGATGGGCCCTGGTCTGATCCAGCAGTTTGATCCAGCCTTACATTCTTTATTTGTTGTTATTTATTTTATTGATTCATCAAATTTAGATGAATTAGATGAGCCCATCTCAATCACATACGATTATCTTTTACAATATGGTCAATCAGCTCTTAACTGCTGATTTTAACGGGACATTTTAAAACTAATTGTTCAAAATATACATTTACGTTAGGAAAATGCAATAGACTCTGCATTGGAAGAAAGCTAAGGATTATCGATACAGCAGTTTCATGGCAGGTGGTTTTTTGAGGCACTAGAAGCTTTTTAGAAACTGAGCCATTGATACCCAAATTAATCTTCTCACGTTTCAATTTAACCTGGGTCTCATAAAATACAAATTGGATGCTATTTTGATGTGGGTGGGGCATAGCAAAATAATAACTGGAAAATCACATCAGTTCTCATACCTAGGTAGTTCTTTCCCCTCTTTTAAGAAAGTTACCTTTAAATTAAAAAAAAAATCTGAATACTTGTTTTTCATTTTTTTCCAAATGTACAGTCTTTTGTTTTGAAAATCCCTTTAGGAATTTCCTATAGGTCTCAAAGCAGTATTCAGATATACAAACAATGTGTATATGGGTCTACTGTATGTGTTTAAATTGTATTGCCCAAATCCTCAAGATCAGTAGTGTCAATGCATATACCCGATAATCCGATTTGAGTCCCAACTAAAAAATAGTTACCCTGACAAAAAGTGAGTCAATCTAATCCTTATTGAAATGTTGTCTTCTTCTAGATAAGAAGATAATAAGCCCTACCTTGCTTTCTTCTTTGTTCTTGTTAAATATGTGGGGTTGTATAACCCAAAGTCCATTCCAAAGTTCATGTAGTTCACTGGAAACAACAATGACCCTATGAATGAAATGAGATAGTAAATCAGAGAATATCAGATGCTAGGAGAGTCTCCTTTAACAAAGTATTTGCTCAACTGTTTCTTGTTATGCATTTTAAAAGGATCTCCGATTATAATCATGACTAATGCTTTGTTAATATTAAAATTGCAATGATGGATCCACTGCAAAATTATATCCATCTGACAGTTATTTGCAGATGGTCCTTCTTCCAATCAATTTAGAAGGCTAGATGATTTTTCTCTGAGCAGTAAAATTGCACCACATGCCTTGGACCAGAGAGATGAAGTTTAGCAACCAACAATACTTTGGGGTTTGTCCCATTGCCAGCTCTCTAGAATAAGATCATGGTTTCAGGGTAGACAATTTTTAAAGCTTTGAAATAAAGTTCAGATCTCTATATTTGGAAAAAAACAAAATCTTGTGAATGTATTTCTCAAGGGGGGGGGGACTCTAGGATCCCCAAGGAAACTTCCAGTTATGAATAGACCAGAAGTCAAAATTTTATTTATTTATTTATTTAGTTTGTCAAACATGTACGAGATAGCAGGTATAAGTATAAACATGAATATGAACACAGGAAATGGGTATGAATAAATGGGGACAGTAGGACAGGGATGGTAGGCACGCTGGTGCACTTATGTACGCCCGCCTCTTAGGAATAGGGTGAGGTCCACGGTAGACAGTTTAAGATTGAAGCTATGGGGGTTTGATGAAGTAACACGGAGTCAGATAGAGCATTCCAGGTATTGACCACTCTATTGCTGAAGTCGTATTTTCTGCAATCGAGTTTGGAGCGGTTTACCTTGAGTTTGCATAAGGGCATCAACCAATGCTTTTAAGCAGAGAAAAAGGCTGTGCTTTTCTTGGGGAAGTGGAAGAAAATGTCTTTTTGTACTGCCAGGTGTAATGTTTTACTGGGTTATGCTTTGCATTTGTGATGTATCTCATTTGTTCTCACAACAAATCCAATAATATGTAAGTGAGAAAGAAAACTATACGCTGAGTCCAGAATGGAAATCAGAGCATTAAGATTGCATTTTGTGGTTGGTGCTGTGGTAAATCAAGACATATATTGGTTTGGTTTGTGGCAAAGTAACATATTTCAAACTGTGTACAAAGAAGTGAAAGAGATGAATAGTAGATGTTTCTCTACTGCTGTTCCCCCCCCCCCCATTAGATAGGTTCTCCTTTCATGCAGAGCAAAGGTAAGATGTAACCGGCTTGGTTAAACTAAATTTCAGGGCAATCTAGCATGTTCTAGAATCCTCTGCCACACACAAAGGATTCAATTATGAAAAGAGCTTCTTCAACCATTTGGGTAATATAGGAAGAATCGCCAAAGGGTGAAAATTTGAAATTGCCTAAAATTTAGACCATTCTTTTGCTAGAAATATGTATGTAGTCATTATATCAGTATGAGGACTTACCACAGGGCCCATAATATGGTTGCTTAAAGCTGAATCATGAACTGTGGAAAACACATTCTCTTTGTGAATTTCAGCAAAGTTAACTTTAGCTGTCAGTGCATGGCCTAAATGACTCAAAAATATCTATACATATCTTTCTTTTGTGATAAATAGCACTTCTAGTTATTGTCATTTTGCGGAATTGTGTACAGTATTAATCCTATATAGCTATATTATTCCATTTTTTTCCTCCAAGAAATATTATGAGAAGAAAGTGTAAGAAAAACTGAAAGCTCCTCTTGGCCCTTTGACTTCTAGAAAAAAACATGCACAAAAAGTTGTATCTGAATATAAAATCTGTCAGCAGGTGTGAGAGAGCAATCAATTCTCCTAGTTCAAAAGCTGGTACCTTGCCAACCTGAGATGGCTTCACCTGCAAAGTGGAAGAAGATGAATCAATAAATGAAAGAAATCTATCTTATATAAAATAAAACCTAACACAAATACAGGCTAACCCACTCAATCCTGAAAGTCATAGACCGCATTTTGAAAATCAGTTATGTCTTTCTGCTCTTAATGGACAGTGTACTATCTATCTATCTATCTATCTATCTATCTATCTATCTATCTATCTATCTATCTATCTATCTATCTATCTATCTATCTATCTATCTATCTATCTATCTATCTATCTATCTATCCATCTATACACACACACACACACACACATATATATATACATATATACATATATACATACATACATACATATACATACACATACATACATACATATACATACATCATACATACATACATACATACATATACATATACATATACATATACATATACATATACATATACATATACATATACATATATATATATATATATATATAGAGAGAGAGAGAGAGAGAGAGAGAGAGAGAGAGAGAGAGAGAGAGAGAGAGAGAGAGAGAGAGAGAGAGAGAGAGAGAGAGAGAGAGAGAGAGAGATTTTGAAAAGAAATGTTCCAATCTTTAAAAGAAAAATAACTCAATACATCACATTCATAACCATTCTGTGGCTTCTTGGACACCAGAAATAGCTTACTGGATAGACAAGCACAACAACCAACACCACATAGTTCTGAATAGTTTTAGCTTGTATCACATCTTGGAGACTATCGGTATTTGATACTGTAGATGAGGACCCAAGTTTACATTGCAAACTGATCATTTTTACACTAAAGGAAATCACACTTTGATCAATGGGGGGTGACATCCAAGAAAGAATGGATAAAACTGCAACCTTGGAATTGGAATAAACTGAAATTGTTTAGCAACAATGGCAGTATTGTCATGAAGTCAGCACAATCCTCACAATTACTAGAAGTAAGGAATCTGTTGGGTCCCTGGCAGTCTCTGAACTTGGTGGTTTTCTTGCAGACAGTTCACTACCCAATAGATAACATTGTCAGTCAGCACTGATGAGGTTACCTTAGTTGGGTGATGAAACGTCTGCAAGAAAATCATGAAGCTCAGGGAGCACCAAGGACTCCACAGTTCAACCCTGAGTTACAAATATTACCTTCTATCAGAAAAGCATCTCTTTTCATTGATTGACTGTATTTCTTGCTTACCTGGGCATTATGTAACAGTCTTCTAGTTTGCTGTCCAGTATGTTCAGATCCTGAAACAGTGAGACAGAACATTCAGTGTGACAGATGCCAACCTAACAAAGCCCATATCAATAAACACAGCTGAATCAACAGAGAAAATGCATGTTTGAGAGACTAGTCAAGAAAGTTAGCATGCAACTCCAGCTGCAAAAAATCTTACATGGGCTCACAAATTGAACAGCCACCAGCTTTTCTCTGTTCTCATCAAAAAAGTAAACCAATTATATTGACAAAAAGCCACTGGAAATAAAAAAATTGCATTTAAGATTGCCTACGATAAAATTCTTCCTTTTTGTCATAGAAATGTAGGTTATATATTCACTGTTAGCAAGAGTTGCATTACTATTATTGTTAATTTTAGTTCTGTTTATTGCCTCAAGGGTTATATATTGTAACATAATTTTGTTGCCACTAGTTAATGTTAATTAGCTGTTTTAATAGCCTATAATACCTATTTGTTAAGTTTTGGCAGGTTTACTTTTTTAACTATCAGTAACTTAATCACTTGGAATATTTAACATTGCTGTTGCATACTCAAAATTACAGTTACTATTATTGTTACCTGTTTAACGTTTAGTCATCCTTTGAGTCCTGCGACATATTTCGTTAATAATCATCAGCCATCAAGTCTGATATTCTCAAAAGAAATAACAGCCCTCTATAAACTGCCTTCAAGGGAGGTGATAATTAGCACTGAAAATTACAAATAGAGTTTTTGAAGTTGAATAGCAACAACTGGGCAGTGACACTGATGATTGGACTGTCAAGACAAGTTATTAGAGAACTCCGCAAATGCAGCCGACAGACTCCTCAGAGTGAAAACAAGAAGGTGAGTCTATGTAATGCTTACATGTTGAATGGGATATTTAATGTATGGGGAAACTCAGCGGTTGAAGATCTAGCATTTAGACAGTCTAACACTGGTAAGCAATAATCTTACCTCTTTAAACTCCATTACATTCTCACGAGAGACAGGCTAATACAAACGAATCAATCAGAGCGTGTGTTTAGCAAGATCAAACTTAAGAGGAGAGTTTAAAAATCCATTTATTCTTCTAAAGCCATGACTTTTTTCCCCATTAACATGTTATATACATTAGTGTCTTCTAGTCATGAGCCATGTCACAGTTTAGTTGTGTTAGCTTTTAAATTATTTAACAACCATAAGCTATTAATACAATTTTTTAAAGTCTTGCACATCGTCTTAAAACAAACTTGGGTTCATTTATATAGAGATTTTGTTTTTTGTAAAAGAAAGGGTTTATATCAAAAACATATTTAGGCATCTCTTGAAGAAGAAATCAAGCAGGCATTTAAAGCTAAACACACGTAATTCCAAATTTAGTTTGTTACAAAAGTTTTCAGCTTTATTGACAAGTTATGGCAAACATATTTGACAAAATTATGTTTCCTATTTAGAGAAGCTTACACATGGAACTTTATGTGATTTAAAAAATAATAATAAAAAACAAAACAAATACAGATTAAAACACTGGACAAATTCAGTTAGCTACATCCATACAGTAGCAGCTTGTTGCCAACCCCGTTAAAACAGCATTTAAAATGAAATTTACAAACTTAATATTAAGCATTTTAAATCTAACTAACATATATTAAAAGACAGGTTAAAACAGCTTATCTACATCTCGATTATCATCTGGTTCAAAAAAAGGTCATATTACATTTTTTTAGCAACCCTAAATAAAAACTCAACCTTAGTGTGGGGACAGGGTGTAAGAGATGCAGCTTCATGCTTCTTTTTTTTTTCCTGTTTTGCTTTAAAATTACACACAACAGTGAGGAGGAACAACCAAGACAACATCATCTTGCTGAAAGGTTTAGTCAACAACTGCCAACAGTCTTTTAAAGTCCATGTCCTAAAAATAATACTAATGCCAGTTTCACTCCATTCTGGAAACATAAGTAGTATACAGGTAATCATAAGCAGTAATTCCTAGAATAGAAAAAAAATGGGCTATTACTTGTCTTGTTGCCATTTATGTGGAGACCACGGGTTCTTAATTGTCTTTAAGTTGAGGTCACAGATGTGGAGAATATCTTTCAATATCTACCATAGGGGTGTTCCCTGTAACTCCCTCTGGCTGATCTGGGAGTTGGAGCTTTTAGGCTGGGACGACTTATGGTCCATTCTTCTTGAGCTAAAACAGACAAAATAAAGAAGAAGTTGCTTTATTTTAGTAGACATGGCTATGAGGCTCTGATCAAGCTATCCAGCTAATAATAATGCATCGAGTATTAGAATACGAAGCCAGCAGTACTGCTTAAGATCCAACTGCTAACGAAAGAAGGTCTCGGTCAAGACCAAAAACTCTCTTTCTTCCAATTTCCAGCACATGTAAAAAATGTTTTGGCAAAACTATCAACCCTGTTGGGAAAAAAACAACGCTCTTCAATTTTTGCCTGTTGCAAAGTTATTTCATGCCTGAGTTTCTAATATGGTCTAAATAACTGGATCAGGAATTGAGTGAGAAGGAGGGAACTGAAAGATGAATGATTATGTGTTTTCTCATTTAACTTAAAAAGCACAGTGCAAATAATGGGAAACTTAGATAATATTAAAGAGGGCTTTCTAATACAAGCAGATAACTGTGTACACACACACACAAGTCTATTAATATACAGAGAGTGGGGGGGAGGGAGGGAGGGAGGGGGAGAGAGAGAGAGAAAGAGAAAGAGAGAGAGAGAGAGACTGCTATAGGTTTCTACAATGACAATAAACTGGTTCTCTGCATTAACTCTTAGTGATGTTACTATCATTGTTGTGATTTTATTAGCACCCACTTTTCTCTATCTTATAAGATACAGGTAATCAACAATTTACAACCATTTGTTTAAGGACTGTTTGAAGTTACAACGGCACTGAAAAAGGTGATTCATGACTGTTTGTTACATTTACACCCATTGCAGCATCCCATTGGTCACATGATCAAAATTTGGATGGTTGGCAACCAGCACATATTTATGAGGGTAGCAGTGCCCTGTGTCCTGTGATCACTTTTTGTGACTTTCTGACAAGCAAAATCAATGGGGAAGCCAGATTCATTTAACAACCATGTGACTTAACTTAAGAACTGCGGTGGTTTACTTAACAACTGTGGCAAGAAAGATCATAAAATGGGGCAAAAACTCACTTAACAACTGTTTTGCTTAGCATTGGACATTTTAGACTCAACTGTGGTTGTAAGTTGAGGACTATCTGTATGAATACGGTAGCTGAATGATTTCCAGGCAGTATTGGCTCAATAAATATGCCTCTTCTACACTTGCTTAACATTGTTAAATCACTGTGAGGAGCAAAATAACAACTAATTTCATCCTAGAAATACATTAAATACATTAATAGGGGGAAGTACAGACCTAATTTATGGCTCTGCATAAAAAAATATAGTGCTTAGATAAACTATATCCAATTAAACATAATAATCTGAAATATTAATTTATGTTGAAAGTAATTTCTCAACAGAGAATAACAATGTTCTGTGATATTGCTTGCAAAATATTAGCATAACTTTTCATTCTTAAATAGTTTTATTAAAAAGAACTGGAGCATGGACATCTAATTTTCTTATATTTTAAAAACAGCTACTTAAAAATACTATCATCATTATTATTATTATTATTATTATCGTCTTAATTTACTATGGCCTCTCATTCCGAAAAATTCTTGGTGGCTTATAACATCCACATATACAATTAAAACAATTTAAAATAAAGTGTTTTAGAAATGGCACAGGAAAGCAAGGCTTCTTATATTAATGGACCATTTGTTTGTTGAGAAAAAACTGCAATCCATCATCTCTATCAGATTATTTGGTCTATATACTGACGCTATTCCTTGCCTAGTTATGACTGAATGTAATAGGATGTGCTTCTGATTAGACATACTTAGTACTATGCTTGAATGACTATTGCTATTTATAGAATTTACAGTGTAATTTTATATACAGAAGTAACTCCCGCGAATAAAGCAAGATTTTCTGGCAGGTAAATGCAAGGGACTGCAGCCTTAATTACCTATATGCCAGTTCTGTTGATTAAAAAACATTAAGAATACTACCTGGTAGGCTTAGCTGAGTTTTTCTAGAGGCCAGTAGTTTTTAGCTACTGAAAGGATTTGTGATTGTTTTCATCCCTATCCCCCATCCCATTCCTAAACTAAGGAGAAATTTCCTGACAGTTAGAACAATTAATCAGTGGAACAGCTTGCCTCCAGAAGTTATGAATACTCCAATACTGGAAGTTTTTAAGAAGATGTTGGATAACCATTTGTCTGAAGTGGTGTAGGGTTTCCTGCCTAAGCAGGGGGTTGGACTAGAAGACCTCCAAGGTCCCTTCCAACTCTGTTATTTTGTTTTGCATTTGAAGCTAGAACTATCTTGAAATATACTCCAAATATACATTGTTGTCTAATTGATATCTTGATCCCACTTGCTTCCTAGTTTGTTCACACAGGTACACAACTTAGATCACTGCTTTGATTCTTGTGAGAATGAAGCTAGATGGGCAATGGTGCATGATTTACCATTTTAGCTTCCTAATCAAAATCTGTCCTACCGGTACTTATATCAGGGTGTTTATTTATTTATTAGATTTTTATCCTGCCTTTATTATTTTTATAAATCACTTAAGGTGGCAAACATTCCTAATCCTCCTCCTATTCCCCCCCCCATCCCACAACAACACAACACCCCTTGAGAGATGAGTTGGGTCGAGAGAGAGTGACTCCAAAGTTACCCAGCTGGCTTTCATGCTAAAATTCAGTCTCCTGGTTTTTAGGCCAGCATCATAACCCCTAGACCAAACACTCTCAATTTTTACAACCAGAATTTGGTGTTGCAACTAAAGCAGTTACACTTTTGAAAAGGTAGAGGAGAGAGGTGGGTTCCTCCCGGTTCTCACCGGTTCTATAGAACCGGTAGCAAACTGCTGGTGACATCACGGTGATGTCATGGAACTAGTTCTGTCGGTGCCGGTCCTTGGATGCCGCCATTTTGGGGGGGATTTATTTATTTATTTATTTATATTTATTTAAATGGATTTATATGCCGCCCAACTCCCAGGGGACTCCCAGGGGAAATCAATCTTTTTGGGGGGATTTTTTTGGGGGGGGATTTTTTGCTGATTTTTTTCTTCTGTGCATGAACAGAAGCCAAGTCCCCAGCACTGCACATGCGCCGCAATCTTGTTTTCAGCTCTTTTTGTGATTTTTAAAAAAATTTCGGCACTGTGCATGCGCACATGCGCGGCATGGCCAAGCAGCGTGCAATGCACGCGCAGCCACGTGGCGCAGGAGGAAGCAAGTTAGAACCCACCCCTGGTAGAGGATGGCCACATTTGCTATCTTTCCAATAGCCAAACTGCATCATTCACAGCAGCAGCCAAGACTTCCACAGAAGGGATGACCTTGCAGTGCATGTATGGAAGGGTAAAATTGATGTTGTGACACCATGGTGCCTCTTTTATCATTTGGGAGTCTCATCATGGTTAGCTATGGATGCCTCTGACCAACCCTGTTTCTACTTTTTAGCACTTCTTGGACAGACCATGGGACTTGCCAGGAAGTAAAAGCAGCTGCAAAGAGCCCTACATTGTTGTGAGATAGACTATAGTTTTGGCTGTAAAAGGACAAAAACCAAGAATCTAGCAGCTTTATCCATTCTCAAAACGAAGAAAAACTAAATGCATCAGTCAATTTACGTCTGGATAGCTTATTAAAAACCCAGACACAAATCTGCCAGGATAGAGTTCTGCCTTGTAAAGAGAACCCTAAATTGGATTGGATTTAATCTCTCCGCATATCCTTATTTCCCTTCACAGAAAGTTTCTTTTCTTCGGGCGATTGTTCTTTCAAAGGAGATCACAACTTTCTTTGTCACAAAAAAGATATGACAGGAAGACGTTTGGGGGAGTTGCTTCTTTTGAAGAACTTCCTATGCAGAACTTGAAATGTGTGAGGCATGTTGAAGTGTTATTGTGAATAAATTATTTTTTCTAGCATTGCTTGGGATCTGTTTGACCTGAACATTCATCCCCCCCTCTTCTTCTGATTCCAAATGCTGAAGATTAGACTTGTCATATGCCCAGAGTTACAGACAGGATGCGAAAGATGACAAGTTCTGTTGTAGGAGGATGAAAGCATAATGTGCTCTATTCCTCAATGTTGGGGTAATTTTGGAGAGAAAGGAAAAGACACAGGCTTTAAGAGCTGCATAACAGACAGAAATTCAATCTATGCACTTCTCCCCCTTTGTGCAATTATTTTTCTTACTACATTTCTTTATAGAACTTAAAAAAGTGAAGAAAATGGCAACCAATTTAATAAGGGATTGGACCAATTCCTCTACAGGAAGGATTTTAACTTGGGAACAATATCGGTTAAGAGAAAGACAACAGGACCAGAGTGTTCAGGATCCTAGTGTGAAGCTGTCAAAGATTCAGGACAGATGAATAAGAGAATAACAGAGTTGGAAGGGACCTTGGAGGTCTTCTAGTCCAACCCCCTGCTCAAGCAGGAGACCCTATACCAGTGATGGCTATACCCTATACCTTTTTGCTGTCTTATGCCAAAAGCGAGGGGAGCGCATGTGTGTGTTCCCACACCCATAATTCAATGCACTCCTCCCCCCACGTATGCACATGTGACCCCCACATTCCCCCTGCTTTTGGCATGCGATGGTACGGTGGGCCCGGTAGGCCTGTTTTTTGCCCTCCCCAGGTTCCAGAAGCTTTCTTGGAGCCTGGGGATGGCGAAAACGGCCTTCCCCACCCCCCCTGGAGGTCCTCCGGAAGCTGGAAATGGCCTGTTTGCTGACTTCCGGTGGGACCGGAAGGCCTGTTTTTCACCCTCCCCAGGTTCCAGAGGCTTTCTAGGAGCCTGGGGAGGGCGAAAATGGCCTTTCCCACCCCCCGGAGGCCCTCTGGAGGCCGGAAACAGCCCATTTGCTGACTTCTGGTGGGCCCGGAAGGCCCGAAAATCAGCTGGCCGGCATGCACATGCGCACTGGAGCTGAGCTAGGGCAACATTCGTGTGCCCATAGATATGGCTCCGCATGCCACCTGTTGCATGCATGCCATAGGTTCGCCATCACGGCCCTATACAATTCTGGACAAATAGTTGTCCAATCTCTTCTTAAGAACCTCCAGTGATTGAGCACCCACAACTTCTGACAGTGGATTAGTTCCACTGATTAATTGTTCTGTCAGGAAAGTTCTCTTTAGTTCTAGGTTGAGTCTCTCCTTGATAAGTTTCTATCCATTGCTTCTTGTTCTGCCTTCAGATGCTTTGGAGAATAGATGAAAGGAACTACAGGTTGACCTCACTTAGTGATTACTTAGTGTTCAGCAATTGTTCAAAGTTACAATGGTCCTGAATGAGGAGATTTGCTACTGGTCCTCAAAAAGGAGGCTGCTGCAGTGTGCCTGTAGTCATATCATCACAATTTGGGCACTTGGTAACTGGCACACCATTACAAGAGCCACTGCATCCCACAATCACAGGATTTCCAATTGTGACCATCACTGCCACCTTCCAATAAATAACATCAGTGGGGAAGCAAGTAGGAAGTCACAACTCAAGATCATATATAGCGTCACATTTAATGACTCTGTGTGTGTGATTTACTTAATGACTACAAACAGAAATACCAGAATGGCCTCTGCTAGGTCTGTGCAGTCCCATGATTTTTCATTTTATAACCACATTGCATAGCGACAGAGTTTCTGGTCCCAATTCTAGTTGTTAACTGAAGACAACCTTTCCTACAAAATGCAGAGTTAAAATGATACAATTTGTTATGACATGATGAAGTGACGGCCACCAATTTGGACAGGGTTAGCAGGGGGTAAGCAAACATGTGGAGTTGAAGTGCAACAAAACAGTTTTTATATGTTGTAACAACCATGATAAGTATATGTCATTTCTACTTTCAGAGGAAGTATACTAACTGTTGTGGTGTAATTGTGAGCTAATTGTGGTTTCTAAAACTCATTCTGAAATATTGTTTGTGGGTTCTCAGTGCTAGACTATATAAGCCTTTGGACTGATCAGCCTAGTTTATACCTGTCTCACCTGCTATTATCTTCAGTTTAAATATTAAATGCACTTTGAGGGACAATTCAGCTCTCTGAGCACATTGCCTTTTTGTACTGTTTCTTTACAAGCATATTATAATGCGGCTCAGGGGCGGGTTGCTAACTTACCGATACCGGTGCACTGCGCGCACATCTCCATGTTTCGTGCGCTCACGCGCTCGCTATGCGCGTGTGCCTCCTCGCACGATTTTGCTTCTGCGCATGCATGAAAGCAAAATCTCGCTGAAATCTCTCTCGCGTGCGCGTCTCCTCGCAAGATTTCAGTGAGATTTTGCTTCCGCACATGCGCAGAAGCAAAAAAGCCCAAAAATTCTTTTAAAAAGATGGCGACACGCGCCACGGACTGGCAAAGACGGCACCGGAGCGGTCGCGTGCAAATTGCGCAATTGGTCGCTCTCTACCAGAGCTACGCACCGGACCGCACCGGTAGGAACCCACCACTGATGCTGCCCATATTTACAATTCATGCTGCTCTTTTCTGCAACAATCTGCCATTTCCTTTAAACCTCCTTCCTTCCTTTCCTCTGATAATGAGATTTCCACAATTTCTACTTGGCTTTATCCCTGTTTGATCATTTTTGTCCTATCAGGCATCTTTACTGATATAAAGAAAAATGTCATTTGGTTACTTTTATCACCATTTTCCAACTAATGGAGCAAGAATGGGAAATCCTGCAGATGCTGCCAAACCATAATTCCCAGCAGCCCCCCAGCATGCTCATTGCTGAAGCTGGTTGGCATAACCTCCTGCTTGCATTACTGCTGAAAAAAAATTGAGTCACCATTCAAGAGAACTTTAGAAGAAAAAGGATGCTCTGTCTCTGCTGGTAAGCTATATAATAATAACTGGTGCTTATTGCTTTGAATAAAACTCCTGAACATAAAACTCCAGGATAGCATTGTGATGCTATCTTCTGGAACCTAGTTACCTTCTCCCAATTAACTAATAGGATGTAACTGACCCTAAATCCAAAAATGAGATTTTTGGATACAGAAAGAACATTTTTGGTTGGAACTACTTGGGTTAACTTAAACTGCTTTACCCCATGTTGTACAGCTGGTATATTTTAAACTACTATTGGGTTTAACTACAGAAAATGTATTTGCAAAGGATCAAAATCTTGCTACCTTTATAGTAGTCTCACCCTATACAGTCCACATTAGACAGCGATTATTCTGGACGTTGTGACTTTATAACATTTGGAAGGTTGTAGGTTCATCATTCCTGTTAGAATTGCTGCCCATTTTCCCTTTAAGCAATATTATTTATCGGTCCCATTTGGTGTTAGCAGCCCATCCACAACTGCATTCTGCTGGAAGGATTTAGCATATCACATTTTAGGCTAATAGAATTCCATCTGCAAAACTCTATCTTGGTCAATCTCGATCAGAAATCCTTGAACAAAGCAGTGGGGTGATGTCATCATATTGTGGCTTGAGGTATGGAAGGTATCCATTATTAACTATCAGGTTAGTACACAAGCCAGAAGAAATTCAGTAAAGATGATCTTGTCTGAAAGTGCAGTTTCCTATTGGTGCCTTAAATCCATTTTGTTCCTCCCCGGAAAAAAGATACCAGAGTTACGGGTGAATGAAAGAGAGGATGGGTTGCCAGCTAGAAGAAGTAGCGGTATGACATGGGAAGGCGTTGCTCTGGAGTGGGGACGCTTGGCAGCTGCCATGCAACAAGGCAAGAGGTTGTATGGAAGGGTCCTCTCTGTCTTGAGTTGGAAGAATGGTGCAAAAGATTTGGAAGAGAAGTGATACAATCAAAATGCACGCAAAAGGAGGAAAAAGAAAAACAAACAAACCCAAACCTTATCATGTCTATAAGTTTAATAAAAAGTTAATTAAAAAAATAATGGGAATTGTTTTAAAAGCATTAAATGCATGAGCAGAAACCCTTTATTAACGTGGATATTTCCAGCATTTTGTGTTTTCAGTGAATCAATACAGCAATCCACTATTAAGAGTCCCCTCTCTTAAGGAGGTATATCTGGTGGGACCCAGAAGAAGGACCTGCTCTGTGGTAGCTCCCTCCCTTTGAAACATCATCCCTGTGGAGATTAGACTGGCCTCCACTTTGACACTTTTTTGCAAGGCCCTGAAGACCTGGTTTTGCCAATGGGCCTGGGGAACCCGGTGTGGGATGGAGTCCATCAAGTGGCTCGTTTGATTGCTTGTTGTCGCCAAGGTGAGTGGGAGGTTATTGTTTTTACTCTTTGTATATTGTTTTTTTAATTGTTTGCGAACCACGTAGAGTCACTGAAAGTGAGTGGGCGGCCATATAAATTCATGAAATAAAATAATAAAATGGGGAGTAGGAAATCAATTGCCATTGGCTGCTAGCCTCCTTGGTTTGTTTGATAGTTATCAATTCTGACTTCAGCCATGTTACTTAAAATTTACACTGGCTCTTTTCCATCACCTTTGCTAGGCTCTGGGGAAACTTCCCACAAGTACCAGAAGCACTGCCTTATCATGCATACGTAGAGCACATATTGAAAGACCATATAGAGGTCATGCAATAATATAATAATAGACATATATCTGTTCTAGGTCCATAGACTGGTAGCCGCATGGAAATGCCACCTGTTGCTTTTTAAATTAGACAGTCTTTTATACAAAGGATTTTAATATTTTAAGATATTAATTAGGAGGAGCAGAGACACCAAATATGGGTTGCTTGACAAGCTGAAGTCTGCAGATTGTGACTGGCTCTGATTGCCAAAATAATGTACTTTTCTCATGTTCTATTTCACTTCCAAAGAGTGTGGTCCTTGGTGTAAAGCCAAGGCTATTCCGTACACTCTTCCTAACTCAAAACCCGGAGTCTGGGATAGGGTATCTTTCCAGTGGTCATATTCAGAGGTAGTATTCAGCAGGTTCGGACCAGTTTGGGCGAACCAGTAGTAATGACCTGTGGATGGCCACCCTCCCCCTATTCACTAGAGTGAATAGTTTTGTAGCATTGGGAAACCAGTGGGCCAATTTATCTGAAGTGTATAGCTAAAGCAAGATCTTGCTCAAATGGAAAGTAGTCCATATTTACATGGTAACCAGTGCAACAATAGAAAATATTGCTGTAGCCTCCTAGCCCATGAAATCTTGCTTCCTATGGAGAACAGGAATATAAGATAGCCAGGTATGTATAAATTTGCTGTTACATCAGTAACATCACTAAATCTGATGCGTGTCACCATGCAATAGATTTGCACATTAATCGGCATTTTCACCATTGCTTTTGAAAACTGACCCTACCCCTGTGATTAACGTCATTGCAAACCTCTGGTCAAAACAGATTTGTTTGGTTTTGTGACCTCAATTCCACAAGTTACATTTTACTTCAGAATGATATAAATCAGCTTAGCCTGCCCTCTGGGAAAGCAGGAAGAGAGAACGTACAAGTAATTTTGGGTTGTCACTGAATGATTGCTTTTCTGATTTCACACATTTACCAAAAATAGATCAAGCCTTACCGTAGCTGTCATAGGCATCTTCACTTGTTCCATGACCATAGTCATAATATTCAGGCAGACTGCAATAGATTTAGACAGCGAGTAAAAAGTTATTGCAAAGGGGAAATGGCTCAATTGAAACAAAACATTAACCAAACTTGTTATTTTTCTCCCTCACTCCTTTTATAAAAGTTACGATGGTGAACCGTTAACTGTATTCTGAGAGAGAAAACTGAATTAAAAAAAAATAAGTGAACACAAAATGCAGCCTGTTCCATTGGCCCTCTTTGTCTCTTAAATAAAAAGAAATCTTATAGCAACAGTGCTTTGAAGATTTCAAGGGAAACATGTGGAGTACTCATTTTGTATATTAACCGCCAGTTTTCCAGGACATTATTTATGTAATCAGGTTTCCCTACCCCAATTCTCAGTTAACCTGAACTAAAAAAGTCAATTACAAATTTGAACGACTCAGTTACAATATTTAGAGGTGTGCATCTTTCTGGTGTAAAATGTGACCTTGAGGATCTTGGGACATTTGCATGCTACAAGTGATTTTTCAGGCGCCATGGGAAAAAGTCACATTAAAGTCCAAGCTGTAAAGGACTGGAAGGATTTAAAATTCATTGCCATCATCATCCTTTCTAATAAATTTTTCCCCAATAAAAATTGTAGAAGAAATCTGAGCACCACGACATGCCAAATATGCTAGCAGCACAAAGGACAATTTGAGGATACAAATCTTACATTTTAATAATGTTGGAAAGGTTGTAAGCATCACTAAAGGGAATCAAAAATAGCAGGAAAAAACAGTTTTCACAGTAGGATCCCTTATCTCTAGTACGAGTAATATGCCCTGCCATTCTTCCTTTCTGCTGGTATTCATGAGTTTGCGAGGCCTGCCTTTTACACAAGCTCATGTTAATAACACAAACTATAATAAGCAAAGTTTAATGTTCATTACATTAAATTGTGTTTTGTTTTCTGAAACAAATGCCCAATCTATCTGGCTTTATTTGTACGTGAATCTTCTTGAATCACTGTTATTTATTGAGTAATTACAATCAAAATAAAGTGCTACAATTGTAATTGTATGGTATTCAGAGTCTTATTGCTATTCTTTGCTTTGATTGGGAAAACAGACATTGTTTTCCATACGTATATGCTGCAATTGTTTTGTGTTCTGAAAAAACAACAGTGTGACTACCACCTCAGCAAGATAACACAACTCAATAACTCATGACATATAACATCTCATAATTGCTCATAGGAATTTCTTTATAGATACACAAAGAAATCATATTTACTTTGTATGTAGTTGATAATAGGTTAACTCAAGTTATGCATGTTGAACTACTTACATACTACAACAAATGGCTTAAAAGGGTGACTCTGTTTTAGATTAGATTTAGAATTATTTTGAAACTAGTGGCCCACATCATTAACCTGATTGAAAATCCATGGCTCCAACATGGATTCAAATCCCAACATGGATTTAAACTACCTTCAGTTTATATTAATGGATGTGAGAAAAATGCTAGCAATATCAGAGCCTGTTTGGTGTAGCAGTGAACCAGGTGACAATGAGTTCTAGGCCTTCCTTAGGCAATGAAACCAGCTGTGTGACTTTGGGTTAGTCATTCTCTCTCAGCACAATCTACCTCACAAGGTGGTTGTTGTGGGGAAAATAGGGGGCAGGAGAATTAGGTATGGTTGCTACCTTGAGATGACCAGATTTTGAAAAAGCAGGATAAAAATCTAATAACAATAACACGCAAAAGGAATTGATAGGACAACTCCATTCTTTTAAATGCCTTCCAGTCAATGTTGTCTCCTGGTGAGGGTCTGGACTAGTCCCTCCAGTTTTCTTGGTAAGGTTCTTCAGAAGTAGCTTGCCACTGCCTCCTTTCTGGGGCTGCAAAACAGTGACTGGTCTAAGGTCAAACAGTTGGCTTTGTATCTAATGCAAAAGTAGAATTCACAGTCTCCTAGTTTCTGGTTCTTAATCACTATGCTTTAGTGATATCTGTTATTTTCTTTCTAGTTGCATTTATTATTTCATACTTTGGAGATAAACATGGATTTTAGAAAAACATTGACTTCCATTTTTTTTTCTAATTGTCATATGGAAGACTGTGACTTGTAATGTAAGAATAGTACATTATAAGAGCTTGAATTACACATGAAATGACTGAATGAAAGAAAAAGATATGTTGCCTGTTTGTGAAATTAAAAGTAGAATACAACAGAATGAATGAAAGTGGTCTAATCTTGTGGAGTGGAGTTCATGAATATATGTAAGAAATTGGAGGATTTTGTCAAACATGAAAGACCGGGACCACATGTGAAGTTCTGATTAAACTCATTTATTATTACTTATGCTTATGCATATGAATCTACTCAATTAACGGTTAGCTTTATTTTGAGACTATGGAATTCAAAAAGAGTTGAACATAGTCTGCTTATGGCTATTTAGAGACTCTAGGCCCGTGGTGGTGAACCTATGGCACGCGTGCCACAGGTGGCACGCGGAGCCATAGCAGACGGCACATGAGCATTGCCCACCGGCAAACCGGAAGTGCGTTTTTCCGCACTTCCAGTTTGCCGGTGAGCTGTTTTTTGCACTCCGGAGGGTTCAGGGAAGCTCCCTGAAGCTCCGGAATGCAAAAAACTACAAAACGGACAAACCGGAAGTGCATTTTTCCGCACTTCCGGTTTGTCCATTTTGTAGTTTTTTGCATTCCGGGGGTTCAGGGAGCTTCCCTGAACCCTCCGGAGTGCATAAAACAGCTCACCAGCAAACCGGAAGTGCGTTTTTCCGCACTTCCGGTTTGCCCGTTTCGTCATCCCAGGCTCCGGTAAGGCCTTTGCGTGTGTGTGTGTGTGTGCGCGCATGCGCAGGGGGCAGCATGGGGGGATGTTGTGCGCATGCGTGGGGGGGAGGGAATGGGTGTGGGTATGCGAGCGCGCGCTAGCGCGCACACCCCCCTTTTTGGCTAAAAAGGTTCGCCACCACTGCTCTAGGCTGATTCCTCTTTTGACTCCGCCCCCAGTTCTGCCACCCCTTCTCCTACAGGTATGGTTTAATTAGAAATGGAAGGAATAAATATATTCCAGAAAATATACATTGGACTCAAGATTGTTGGGAGTGTGTGGTAGAATAGCTGGTGATCGTTACATGTTAAGCTCCAGTGAACAGTATTAATGAAAGAACTGAATATGAGTTTTTGATGGGGGAAGAGGGGAAACATTTTAAATAAATATGATCTAAGTACCAAAGTTATTCTGTTTGGTGACATGAATGGATGGATGAGGATGAGACAAGAGAGAACAAAAATATGACTGGTCATTTGGAGACACAAGAATAAATAAGATTGGTGAATTTTAAGTCAATATCTACTTAGAAAAGGTGGTGTTTTTTTTAAAAAAAGAATAGTGACTTTAGTGAATATCTACTTAGAAAAAGAGGTTTTTTAAAAATACATGGTCTAAGCATAAATCTATTCATTGATACACATAATTCACTTGATATTTATGATAAAAGATTGAGAGATTCAATGAATGACACAGGGGTGATGAGAGGTTGTGAATATGGGATACAACTTTTGGATATTGTCAAGCGTGGGCACTGAGGAACTGGGTATGAAAGAAAAAGGAATAAAAAAAGAAATAAGACAGAATGTAGAACATTCTGCAAAAGAAAACATGAGTTTCCCATGAAATGACAACATTTTGGGGTATGGAAATGACAGGAGCAAAAATGGTTTGTAAGAATAGAAAAGTGTAGAAAGACAATGTGAATGGTGTTGGTATAAGTTAGATTTGGTTAGATTTCCTTTTCCTTTTCCTTCTTTCTCAAAGTTCCCCCTTTCATTTCTTTTGCTCCAATCCGGGAGGCATTTAAAAGGAGACTGGAGAGCCATTTGTTTAAAATGGTGTAGGGTCTCTTGCTTGAGCAGAAGGTTAGAGGGCTAGAAAGCTAGCAGAGGGTTAGAAGACTTCAATAGAATAGAGTAGAGTAGAGTAGAGTAGAGTAGAGTAGAGTAGAGTAGAGTAGAGTAGAGTAGAGTAGAGTAGAGTAGAATAGAATAGAATAGAATAGAATAGAATAGAATAGAATAGAATAGAATAGAATAGAATAGAATAGAATAGAATAGAATAGAATGGCAGAGTTGGAAGGGACCTTGGAAGTCTTCTAGTCCAACCCCCTGCTTAGGCAGGAAACCCTATACTATTTCAGACAAATGGTTATCCAATCTCTTCTTAAAAACTTCCAGTGTTAAAAGCCCTCCAAGGTCTCTTCCAACTCTGTTATTCTTTTATTCTGCTTACCCCATCTTACTCTTTTTCTGAGGCTCACATATATTGCATATCCAAGATGTGAACAGCATAAAGAATTTATATGAACATACTGTATGTCAAATTTCTATTAAAATATGTCATCTGAAAGAAAACTTTTGCACAATAATTTTGTTCGACAGTACTAATCATCTTCTTGGCTAACCTTTGTTGAGGAGTCTCATTTTAACAAAAACTATGGTGGAGTCTCTTGTTAATTTATGTTTGAAGAGCATGATTAATTCATATTATCACAGCAGTATGGACACCGTGTATCAATGAATAAATGTATGCTTAGCCCATGATTTCTGCTCTGTCAAAGCAATACAGGTGTAAATGATCTTTCATTCACCAATGGATAACCATAACCAATCCTTTGGAATTATAAAGTAGAGCTGTGTAATGTTCTGATTCAATTCCATATAGATACTTCAAAGTAAAAATTGTGGACAACACCTGTGTTTGTATCTCTGCACACTACCAAGCACTTTTCTGTGGACACGTGTCCAAAGAATTTTAGAAAGATGCCAATACAATCCCTTTATATTAATCAATGGTGTGACTGCATCTGGAATATTGTGTGAAGTTTTGGCCACCACACTTAAAAAAGGATATACCATATTTTTCGGACTATAAGACGCACCCCCCCCCCAAAGTGGGAGGAAATGTCTGTGCATCTTATAGAGCGAATGCTGCCGAAGCCCTGCCCACCCGCCAGCCCCCACCCTTCGGCCTCTGCCTCCCAGTAATTTGCTGTGATCCCCGCAGCCTGGAACAGCTGATTGGAGATATTCTGGGAGGCAGTTCCAACCACCAACCAGCTGCTCATGCTATATCATGCTGTGCTGAAGCTGACCAGGCTGTTTGCTGTTTGCTGTGAGGAGGCAAATTTCTGGGAGGCAGAGGCAGATTTTTTTCTTGTTTTCCTTTCCAAAAGCTAGGTGCATCTTATAGTCTGGAGCGTGAGAAAGAAGCACAGAACAAAAAATGTCACTCATCTGCCATTTTTCCTTTCATTGGTTAACCAAAGGTGCTTTTTCTGGAGGCAACTGGACTTTTTGTTTTTTCTTTTGAAGACATTTCACTTCTCATCCAAGAAGCTTCTTCAGCTCTGACAGGATAGTGGGGAATGGAAGGATTTATATTCCTTGCAGACAAGGAAAAGCAGCTTTGGGACAACCATGACCTGGATGACTGAGAATCTCTACAGACTTTCATTGGTTAAGTATTTCTCTCTTACTACTCCATAGCAGCTAATTGTTCTTAGATATTACGAAGATGATAAGTAGGTACAATTGTTCTATTATTACTATTATTACTTTATTATTATTAGAACTAAGGAGAAATTTCCTGAAAATGAGAATAATTAATCAGTGGAACGACTCGCCTCCAAGAAGTTGTGGGTGCTCTATAACTGGAGGTTTTTAAGAAGAGATTGGACAACCATTTGTCTGAAATGGTATAGGGTTTCCTGCTTGAGTAGGGGGTTGGACTAGAAGACCTCCAAGATCTCTTCCAATTCTGTTTTTCTGTTCTGTTACTACTATACTGTACAATCATCATCATCACCACTATCATCACCTTCCATGACTTCATTTTACTAGACCAATGTTTGCTTAACAGAAGGAAGTCTGCTAATTCCTGTGTGTGTCTCCTATACTGTCTACCAGCATTTGCTTTCCCTGCCATTTTCCTTTTCTTTAAGGATAGAAGAAGTAGTGTAAAGGTCTCTGCTATTCTATCTCAGATCCACTCATGTGGCAAAATGGATTCAATATGAGATGAGATAGAGACAGACAGGTAGCAAAAGAAACACTGAAGATTTTTTTAAAAAAATAATTTTTTTTGACAGGGGAGTAGAATGAATGAAAGTGGGGGGTAGCGTCTAAAAGAGATGAAAACCAGAAGACAGACTGTACATAAAAACTAAAAGTCAGAGAAAGAGACAGTTAAGAAAGAATAAATACAAAAGAAAAGGAAAAGGATTACCTAAGGAAGAGTGAAGGGCCGCAAGGTAAATCTAAATTTCCATCTCTCTTTCCATCTCACCCAGCAAAATAACTGTCTAAACATGAATTCTAGCAGAAGAATGAAAAATAAACCACAGTCCCCGAAACACACAAATATAGGTAGTCCACAACTTACAGCCACAACTGAGCCCAAAATTTATGTTGCTAAGTGAGACATTTGTTAAGTGAATTTTGCCCTATTTTACGATCTTTCTTGCCACATTTGTTAAGTGAATCACTTCAGTTTTTAATTTAATAACACGGTTGTTAAGTCAATCTGGCTTCCCCATTGACTTTGCTTGTCAGAAGGTCGCAAAAGGGGATCACATGACCCCAGGACACTGCAATTGTCGTAAATATGAATCAGTTGCCAAGTGCCTGAATTTTGATCGCGTTACCATGGGGATGCTGCAACAGTTGTAAGTGGAAAACAATTATATGTCACTTTTTTTCAGTGCCGTTGTAACTTTGAACGGTCACTAAACGAACTGTTGTAAGTTGAAGACTATCTGTAGTCAGGATTTGCAGAGACGATGTGGAGGCAGTAAAACTCACTAGCCTATCAACATCAAGTAGCTTTTCACTCCTCCTCCTCCTGTTTTTTTTAAATATATGGAGAGAAAAGTGCACAATGTTTGAGGCTGCAAAGCCTGAAAACAACCAGAAGACCAACCGGATAATTTTTCAAATGCTCCAAAGCAATTCAAAAGCACCTGTTTCACTTTGACATCTCGCCTCAATTTGAAGGGGAGATTCAATTGAAGCCTCTCCAAATCTAAGCTTCACGCAGCCCTAATGTACCATGTGCGCTAAATAAAAAAGTGGATATAAATACATGCGTATCAAAACTTCTTTAAATGAATATGTGATTAGCCCAGCTGTATATAAAAAGCCTAAAGTGGAGATGTGGAAGAAGAAGAAATGTATAGAACCTGAGACACTCTATTATTGAGGCTGTCATATAAAATATTGGAGATCTATAATGGGAAAAAATCTTCCATGGCATAAGGGCAAGAAACTTTTATTGACTTCAGAGGTAGCATACTTGCCTGTAGTTTTCTTCATTGTATATATATATATATATATATATATATATATATATATATATATATATATATATGTATGTATGTATGTATGTATGTATGTATGTATGTATGTATGTATGTATGTATGTATGTATGTATGTATGTATGTATGTATGTATGTATACACACCCACACCCACACATTTAGTGTATGGCATATCGTACATGGACTTGCAACCTATATTAACATTTTTCCTAGATTAAAACACACACACACACACACACACACACAGAAACAAACAACCAGGTTTCATCCTATAGTGGCTCAAAATCTTGAAATTAATGACCTGCTAAAAATGCCTTCTGTATTTTTCCCCCTTTCTCTTTCAGTTGGATTGAAAAAGATATGGTTTTGGCTATGAGTATCCTATGCTTCATTACACAAAACACAAAAGGGTTTACACAAAACCCTTCCCAACACCACACACCCCTCAATTTCCCATGTTTCAGCTAAAACCCAAGAGATGACATCATGAAGGAACTCCTCCTATTCAGCCAAGTGATGGGAAGAGACGGTGCAGAATAAGTCAAATCGGCAGCCTTCACCTCTTCAGATATTACTATCCATTTCCCAGCGATATTCTGTTTGTGGAGTAAGAAGGAGGGCAGCAAAAGTAAGAGATTAATGGGGGTCGGGGTGAGAGAGCACTTACAATGGGTTCTGACACCTTACTGACGACATGGCAGGGTTAAAGAGCATGCACAGTGGCTGTAGCAATGGGCACATAGCATCCAGATGGTGGAGAAAAAAAAACAATTTCTCTCCATCTCATGCCACTCTTGGAATTACTGCCTCTCGTTCTGGATGTCACATTTGATCAATGTGCTAATATTTGATGTGTGTTCAGAGGATCGCCAGAGAAAGGCAGCACTGGTGGATGCTGATGTCATTAGCAGCTTACTACTGGGAAGGGCACCTTTGCCACTCCATACCATGTAGGGCCCTGGAAAAAAATGGCTGTTCCTTAAACTTCTCTTAAGCCTACTCTCTACTTTAAGTCTTTCCTTCCTTCCAGGATGGTTGTACAGTATTATTTGCTTCTCTGAACACAAGGATGAAATGTGGTATCCAAAATGAGAGGTAATACTCCAGATATGGTATGATGACCATGGAATGGAGAAGAATGATTCTTTCCCATTAATTTGCACCTTATGCTTCTATTGCTACAGCTTAATGAACAGGGTTTTTTTTTAGCAATTGCATGGCATTACTGGCACAGATATGAATCCTGTTCTTTTAAAACAATTATTTGCATGCAAATCGCTCTGGAGGCAAATCTCAAAATGCTACATCTGTGCTATCCATATTAATGCCTAATTTCAAGATGTTGCTGAAGTTCATCTTGGAGGTTTTGACCAGGGGTGGGATTCAATTTTTTTTACTACCGGTTCTGTGGGTGTGACTTGGTGGTCATGGCAGGGAAAGGATACTGTAAAATCTCCATTCCCTCCCCACTCCAGGGGAAGGTTACTGCAAAATCCCCATTTCCTCCCAATCAGCTGGGACTCAGGAGGCAGAGAACAGATGGGGGTGGGGCCAGTCAGAGATGGTATTTACCGGTTCTCTGAACTACTTAAAATTTCCGCTACCAGTTCGCCGAACTACTCAAAATTTCTGCTACCAGTTCTCCAGAACTGGTCAGAACCTGCTGAAACCCACCTCTGGTTTTGACCCAAAGTTCTCAGTTTCCAACTGTCATTTTGTTGTTTCTGGTGTCAGTGAACTTTCATAACTTCATGTCAATTAAAACCTGACAGACTCCCTCACTATGCTATACTATGCTTAAAAATAAATAAATTTCTATTTGTATGGTGGTCATTCATTGAATCAATTTGACTCCCTATAAGAATCAGTAACAAGGACTATAACATACCTCCACAACTGTTCCATTAACTTTGACATTTTTAATGTTACAAAGGCTTGGCTAAAGTTTAACTAATTTATGAAACTAATTTATGGAATCAGTAAAACCAGGGGTAGGTTCCTCCCGGTTCAGACCGGTTCACCTGAACCGGTAGCAACCCGCTGGTGATGTCACGATGTCACCAACCCAGTTCGGTTGCTGCCCGTATGTGGGTGCTGCCATCTTTTTGAAATTGTTTTTTTTTTAAATTTTTCTTCTTCTGAGCATGTGCAGAAGCCGAGTTTCCAGCACTGTGCATGTAGTCGTCATCTTGTTTACGGCTTTAAAAATTTTTTTTTTTAAATTTTTCAGCACTGTGCATGCCCAAAGCGAATGTGTGCCCATGCAGCGCGCCCACGCGGTGTGGGAGGAAGCGAACTGGCAGCGAGGTAAGTTAGAACCCACCCCTGAGTAAAACCATGGTACTAGCAGCTGTTGCATAGTCTCATAGTACATCTCTAATCTCCTTGACTTGATGCTTCAGAATTATACACATGGACATGATGTCTGTTGCTATTGAAGTGATTCTATGGAGTCCTCTAAGAGAAGCAGTGGCAAGTTTACACAGGTTGATCCTGGAGAGACACTTGGATCAAGCGTAGAACAAGTGTATAAAATATACTGGTTTTGGAAGTGGGAGTGCTTTGGTTTGACCTAACTCTTCTGAGCCCTTTTCTTTCCGGTGATTGTGTGAAGAAATAGCCCTAAAACGGGACTACAGGAAATGAGATCAAGAACACCCTCACATCTTGAAAACATTTACGTCCCACATGCTAATCTGTCCAGTGCTACCACTGGACAGAATGAGGTCCTCTGTTTGAGAGAGAAATCCGATTGAACCAAATTTGAAAGGTCCTTGGTGCTCTCTGAGCTTGGTTGTTTTCTTGCAGACCATTTCATTACCCAAACTCGGTAACATCATCAGCGCTACAGTACATACTGATGATGTTATCTAGTTTGGGTAATGAAACATCTGCAAAAAAATAACCAAACCCAGAGAGCACCAGGGACCTCTCATTTCAACCCTGAGCTACAAATATTCTCCTTTATCAGTACCAAATTTGAATCACCCATTAGTTGGTTTACCTACTGGTAAACCAACTAATGGGTCATCGTGGAACTACTGGTTCACATGATGGCAAGGTCATCATGTGAACTCACTTTATTAAATGATATTGTGGGTGTTTATTATACCCCAGATTTTATATCATCAGGCCATTCTGGTGCTTTTGCCTTGAGAATGCTGATGAATGCAAAAAATTAACAGGCCTCTTTGGAGCCCCACCAAAGCCCAATTAGCTATGTGTTTCATATACAGCTGCTCACAAGACAATGCACTGAAACCAGTAGGAAGACAGAATTCTGAAGCAAAAAATAAATAAATTAAAAGTTACTTAGAATTTTGACTTGGCGAGAGATCTGATCACCTCCATAATTCATATTGACTTCCTCTCATATGATACAATACTTGACAACAGAAATTGAGAAAAATAAAAAGTGTTGATCTTTTTATACAAGTGTTGTATATCAAGCCAGGTCCTTTTGTTTTATACCTAGCACTCTAGGCAGAATTCCATTATCCTTTTTTGTATGCAACAAAGTAGGTGGGATGTAATCTGTCAGAGTGAAGCAAGGGAGCATTATCAGTTGCTCCTAGAATCAAAGCTCACAGGAAGATACAATCTTCATCTAGACAATAAATCTCAGAGACCACCTCGGCATGTTTTATAGCATGTAAGGGAATTACATAAAAAAATTAAAGGGAAAAATGAAGACAAAATCAATTTCTGCTTTACAATTTGGGCTGGAGATGTTTCTGGGTACAGAGATGCCCTGGTGGTCCCAGATCAGGGGTGGGTTCTAATTTTTTTTACTACTGGTTCTGTGGGCATGGCTTATTTTGTGGGTGTGACTTCATGATCATGTGACCGGGCGGGCATGGCTTCATGGTCATGTGACTATGTGGGTGTGGCTTCATGGACATGTGACTGGGCGGGCATGGCCAACTCGATGTCACTCACTCCTACTGAGCCACATGACCCTCCAGCCACGCCTACTCAGGTTTTGTGGCTCTCGGTGTTTTCTTTTCTATGGGAAACAGGCAAGTCTCTCTCTCTCTCTCCCTTTCCCACATGTCTCTCTTTTGCTCTCTCCCTCCCCCTCCCTCCCCCTCCCTCCCCCTCCCTCTCTCCCACATCTCTCTTTCTCTCTCTCTCTCCCTCTCCCCATCTCTTTCTCCCTTTCTTTCATCCTCCCTCCCTCCCTCCCTCCCTCTCTTTCTTCCTCCCTCCCTCTCCCTCCCTCCCTCCCTCCCCCCTCTCTCTCTTTGATCTCAAAGTCACTCATGCTCACATAGTAACTATCATCTCCAGTCATAAAAAATCATAGGAGCTGTATTTTATCCTTTACAGAAAACATCATGGAGTTTGGGGGAAAGTATTCTAATGTAAAATGCCAAATGAAGATTAAATAGCAAGACATGGATTGTTGTGTTACAAATTCTATAAATCCCTGTCAGGATTTTAGGGAGTATACTCTCTCTCTCCCTCTCTCCCTCTCTCCCCCCCCTCTCTCTTTCTGTCTCTCTCATTCTCTTTCATTTCCCCTCTTATTCTCTTTCCCTCCCCCTCCCCCACTCATTCTCTGTCTGTCTGTCTGTCTGTCTGTCTCCTCCTTCCCTTTGCTTCTCTCTTCCTTAGGGGTCCTTTATTAATGGGGGGGGGCTTTTCCTTTGGGGACATCGTGTCTTTTCTTACACAGTCAAGTAGAATTATTCCATTCTGTGCCAGCTCCACACTCATGCTTTGCAATTGTCTTTTTGGTGACAGAGAAATCACTCTTCAAACTTTTCATTTCCATCTTTTCTTTTTCTTCAAAAATGGGGGGGGGGGGCGTGGGGGAAAGCATCAGCTCCCCAAACCCTGCGAGTGGCATTTCCACCTCCAGGATTGAAGGCAGTCAGGTTGGAAGGGAAGTGGATTCCCAATGTCCAATGACAGATTATGCGAATCCTGCAGGAATGGCTAATCAATCACCCGGGCTGGGTGTGAGCGGAATCTAGTTGATCCCTGAATTTGCTTCTGTCGAACTGTGTGTTGCATGTAGATCTCCACTCCTGAGAGTCAGCGTGGCATCCCAGTGGCTCCTGGTCCTTGGAAATCTGGCGGGGGATTAGCTGAAGGAATGGGATGCTTCTACCCATCCTCCTCCTCCTCCTCCTCCTCCTCCTCCTCCTCCTCCTCCTCCTCCTCCTCCTCCTCCTCCTCCTCCTCCTCCTCCTCTATAGTTCCTATGTGGACATGAGGTGGAGGGGGGATAGAGGCAGAGAAAAAAAAGCATGGCTAGGCAAGGCGAAAGAAAACAGCCGGAGCAGCAACAAAAGCTGTTAGACGGGGGTTATTGGGAGGTGGGCTGGGGGAAAGAAGAACCTTCTCGATTAGGAGGGATTCCTGCAGATCCTCTCCGCCTGTTCCTGATTCAGATGAGGGTTTCCTTTCTTTCCTTCAGGTGCTTGCTTCTAAGATGGGCGTGGATGCCACGAGGTGCCTTTGTCCTGTTGTCCTTCTTCAACCACCTTCATCGCCAGTGTTAGATTCGCGCGTAAATGAAGAGGCAAGTCACAGGAACAGTTCAGCACCTTTATTGTCTATTAGCTAGAACTAATACAGACTGCCATCAGGCTGCAGGGAAGCCACTTTTAAAGGCTTCCCTGAAGCATGCTAGCCATTGACAGCAGTTTATTTCTGCCGCCACTAGATTAGCCAATCAGCGGCGGCTATGCAAATCCTTGCTCTGTACATCAGAACATAACAGGAGGATTCCCCAGGGAAGGGAGTAGGATGCTGGGTGTAGGATCCAGCTGGGTTAGGAGGGATCCCAGCAGATCCTCTCTGCCTATTCCTGATTTAGCTTCCCTTCTAATTGGGGGGTGTCTGTGACCCCCCAAGTCCTCACTGGCTGCGGGGGCTTCCCCTCCCCCTTGTCATCCAGTGCAGAAACTCTTGGGACACACACACCCATCACCCCCGCTGCTGCTACTTTTGCTCTCGGCTTCTCAGCACTCTTAAAGTCGATCTTGAAGAGCTGGAAGTGTAGGCTAGTCCCTGAATATACAAGAAGTCTTGAGCAAAACTCTTCCAAATTTCGGTCAAGGCTTCTCCTCCTTCTCGGCCTCGTATCACAGAGCAAACATGCACAGTCGCACACACCTCATGGCGCACACACCTAATAGCGTGTGTGTTTGCGCACACACGTTAAGGCAGAGAAGACTTGGCCAAACTTTGGAAGAGCTTTGCCCAAGACTTCTCATATATTCAGGAGCTAGCCTACACCTCTCCCAATGATGAGTTTGGCGGTGATCTAAGGAAACGTCTTCTTTCAAGATCGACTTTAAGAGTGAAGAAGCTGGAAGCAAAAGTAGCGGCAGCGGGGGTGACAACCCAGATGCACAGCAATCCCCATCTCTTCCCCTGTTCCCACCTCCCAACCATATTTCTGTCCTTCAGTAAACAATGAAAGACCCAAAGAACCCTGGTATATAACAATGTGAGCTTCCATTGCAGGGCTGTCCCAGCCTGGGCAACTTTAAGACTTGTGGACTTCAACTCCCAGAGTGGCTGGCTGGGGAATTCTGGGAGTTGAAGTCCACAAGTCTTAGAGTTGCCAAGGTTGGACAGTCCTGGTTCTAATGAATACTCTTGGTTGTCTATGTAATGCATCTTCCTGGCAGGGATACATGCTACTGAAAGAGGGTAAAGGCAGTAACTGCCCTGTTTAGCATCTGTCCGCAATTATGATAGCGATAAAAAAAGTAACTTTATGATCAATCCTCATATTTTTGACCTTTGTAGGTCTGTAAAGCAAAGGAAAGCTGAAGTAATATTCTGTGCACTGCCACAGTTTAACTTAGTGACTGCTTCCCTTAACAACTGAGTTGCCAAACTCAATTGTCGTCACTAAACAAAAACTACCAGTAATTATAATTCTCAATTGGAACTGAATCCATCCATCCATCATGGGGAAGGTCTGTTCTCTAGCTAATCATAACTTGGGAGAGCATTTGATTTGCATGTAATTTACATCTGCATAAGCACCTACAGTATCTTTCTTTTCCCCTTGTCCTACATGCCATTTCCTCTCTGCACCTCAATTTAAATCTTACATCAGTATAGCCACTATATGCATCTGATATACAGTATGAGCTGCACCCCATAAAAGCTTGTACCTTTCAATTAAATTCATTTGTTGGAAAAATTACACCGGACTCCTAATTTTTTTGCCACTACACACACCTATAATTTCTGATTTACAGATTATCTGGATATCTCCTGACTATGCTCCAATTATTACCACACAATATTTTTTTTAACTGATTTTTTTAAACTGATTTTTTAAAACTCACTCTCTCTCTCTTTAAAAAATAAAAACAAAACACCTTCCAAACAAACTCGAAACAATTATATAAATGTCAAATAAATTAAAAAGTGGTGCCATAGTGCTGGCAGCAAAGGAAAAAGAATAATCATGGCTCCTGAAACTCTACCCACCTACTTGCCTCACACTTAATTTGGTAGCCGAACTGATTCTGTTTCTGATTTAGATGGACGCTAAATGAACAAACTGTGAGGGATTCCTATTGCCTCGGTGAAGACTTTAAACTTCTTAAGCCATGGAGTTCCTGCAATGCAACCATCTAACAAACAACCTGAATGTAATAACAGGATGGAAATAATATAACTGGGGAGGCAAATCCCTCAAACTCAATAACTGATTGTAAATTCAATCTCAATGGTTAGGCTGCTGTCTTGTGCCTTCCAATAAAGCTGAATTATTGAATCAACATGATTCGGTTTAACGGAGAATATTACTGCGAGGATTCTACAGCAAGCTATTACATAGTTATTAATATGTGATTTCAATAACTGACAATTGTCCCCATGATACTGGGAAATCATCTACATCTTTTTTTGATGGATAGATATTTTACTTTTAACAAAGCAACAAGTCCCTCTTTATTTCTTTGTTCAAAATGATCTCCACTCTGCTTTGCACATGGACATCCCCTAATGTAGTCATTTCCTAAACGCTACAAATGGTCGGATTCTCCCTTCGGTCAGCTCTTGGGCTCCCTTCTCTCATATTACGTGTGAAAGTCAGGAGCCAACAGCACACCCTTCCAGAAGATTTATGCCTTCACTATGGCAAAATACATTCTGTAGCAGGATTCAGGTCTCACACCGGGTCTGTACCGTATTTTCCGGCATATAAGATGACTGGGCATATAAGACGACCCCCAACTTTTCCAGTTAAAATATAGAGTTAGGGATATACTCGCAATATAAGACTACCCCTCCTACCATCTTTCTTTTTCTTTCTGTCTTTCTTCCTTCCTAACATCTTTCTCTCTTTCTCTCTTCCTTCCTTCCTAACATCTTTCTTCTTTCTTTCTTTCTTTCTTTCTTTCTTTCTTTCTTTCTTTCTTTCTTTCTTTCTTTCTTTCTTTCTTTCTTTCTTTCTTTCTTTCTTTCTTTCTTTCTTTCTTTCTTTCTCTCTCTCTCTCTCTCTCTCCTTCCTTCCTTCCTTCCTTCCTTCCTCCTCCCTCCCTCCCTCTTTCTTCCTTCCTTCCTTCCTTTCTTCTTCCTTCCTTCCTTCCTTCCTTCCTCCCTCCCTCCCTCCCTCCCTCCCTCCCTCCCTCCCTCCCTCTTTCTTTCTTTCTTTCTTTCTTTCTTTCTTTCTTTTCTTTCTGTCTTCCTTCCTTCCTTCCTTCCTTCCTCCCTCGCTCCCTCGCTCCCTCGCTCCCTCGCTCCCTCCCTTCTCTCTCTCTCTCTCTCTCTCTCTCTCTCTCTCTCTCTCTCTCTCTCTCTCTCTCTCTCTCTCTCTCTCTCTCTCTCTCTCCCCCCTGCAAACCAATCCCCACCGTGGCTCCTTTCGCCCTCGCCCAGCCCTCTTCCAAGACGCCAAGTCCTGGAAGAGAAGCCTGGAAGAGCATTGCACTTCCAGGTCCCGGCCGGAGGTCACTCCCGGGGGAACCGCGCCAAGCGAGGTAGGTGGGTGGGTTGCTCCCCTCCCCTCCCCTCAGAGGAATAAGGAGCCTCTGTCGTTGTCTCCCGTGGGGCTCCAGCCACCCGACTGAGTCCCTGAACGCGGCGCCGGCAAGGTTAACGCACATGGGAGCGAAGGAGAGAGCGCGCTACCGCCACCGCTGCTATTGCCACTCCGATATTTTTTCTGTTTGTGTGCAAAGTCTCCCCAGTTGTTGTGGCTGCACCAGGGAGCCCGCGTCCTGGTCAACGATGGAGGCGCTGCCATGACAACCCATCGGTGGGTGCGCGTGGGAGGGACCACAGATCAGAGGCGCCTGGTGAGTGGGGTGAGAGGCGTGGGGATGCCAGAAGTGGCGGCATCGGTGGCAGGCTCCTGCCCACGTCTCCCACCCGCCTCTTGTCTTAAGCCGCCAGCTGGTGGTGGCGGCCGCAGCCTTCCCAGCAGGAGACCGAGATGCAGGGTGGCGTCGGGGCTCCGGGGCTCCTTCGGCCGCTTGACTGGAGAACGGCGGAGATGCGGCCGTGGCAGTTTTTGAGCTTCCCCCACCGTATACAGCAACTGCAGATTCTCCAGTCCGGCTTGGAAGTTTCAGCACCCGGCGTATAAGATGACCCCCGACTTTTGAGAAGATTTTCCTGGGTTAAAAAGTCATCTTATACGCTGGAAATTATGGTAATTCTTTCTCCAGCCACT
The DNA here is from genome assembly GCA_023053685.1 of Diadophis punctatus similis. Taxonomy (NCBI): domain Eukaryota; kingdom Metazoa; phylum Chordata; class Lepidosauria; order Squamata; family Dipsadidae; genus Diadophis; species Diadophis punctatus. The sequence goes on along the minus strand of JALIGW010000001.1, from coordinate 131,339,269 downwards.
CCAGCGTCATATTTATGTGAGTTCCTAAGGAGTTGGACAGGAGTCTGATGAGTTGGCAAAATGCCCATGGTGGTAATTAAAAAATCTGCTGGCTTCTTTGCTTTGAACTCAGGCCTTTCTGAACACTGGATAATGACTTACATTTGGCATATTTTTGAACACCTATGTACTGTAAGTCTATAATGATTCATCTTGGTTTGCTTTGAGAAACAAGGATTTCTTTAAGTTTGAGAGCTGTGGTGGCGCAGTGGTTAGATTGCAGTATTGCAGGCTAATTCTGCCCATAGCCAGCAGTTCGATTCTCAACAGCTCAAGGTTGACTCAGCCTTCCATCCTTCCGAGGTGGGTAAAATGAGAACCCAGATTGTTGGGGGCAATATGCTGATTCTGTAAACCACTAAGAGAGGGCTGTAAAGCACTGAGAAGCAGTATAGAAGTTTAAGTGCTAGTGCTATTTATAGCTGAAACCTTGTCTTATTTTTAAACAGTTTTCCAAATACGTTAGAGGGTTGGCAGGCACATTTCAAGCTGGAGGAATGTGGATCAGGGGCGGGTTCCTCTTACCTGGCCACCGGTGTGCTGCATGCACATCATCACGTTTCGTGTGCATGCACGCTCGCTACACGTGCACGTCCCCTCGTGCAATTTTGCTTCTGCGCATGCGCAGAAAGCAAAAAATCACAGAAATCTCGCACACGCGAGCATCCCCTTGCAAGATTTTGCTTCCGCGCATGCGCAGGAAGCAAAAAAAGCCCAAAAATTCAGGAAAAAAGATGGTGCCACATGCCGGACCGGCGAAGATGGCACTGGAGCTGTCGCGTGCAAATTGCGCAATCGGCGGGTCCCTACTGGAACGACGCACTGGACCACACCGGTAGGAACCCACCACAGATGTGAATACTCCCATAAAATGGGTCCTATTGTGGATACAGGTAGTCCTCAACTTACAACCATTTGTTTAGTGACCATTCAAAGGTACAACAGCACTGAAAAAGTGACATCGGACTGTTTTTCACACCGATGACCATTGCAACATTCTCATGGTCACATGATTAAAATTCAGACACTTGGCAACTGGTTCATATTTATGACGGTTGCAGTGTCCCGGGATCATGGGATCACCTTTTGCGACCTTCTGACCATCGAAGTCAACAGGGAAGCCAGATTCGCATAACAACTGTGTTACTCATTTAATAACTGCAGTGATTCACTTAACTACTGTGGCAAGAATCATCATAAAAAGGGACAAAATTCACTTGACAGCTGTCTCACTTAGCAACAGAAATTTGGGGCTCAATTGTGGTTGTATCTTGAGGACTCCTTTTATAGGCAGTCATAAAATATTCATTTACTACAGGGTGTAAAGTTGTTCCTTGTCGTCCCAGTTAATGACCTCCTCTTCCTCTTCCCCTTAGCATGATGTCTACCACTCCAGCCTCTAATATTTTTCTAGGCAGATGGGGCAACTCTTCCAAAGTGAAGTCTATCTTATAGTCATACAATTTTTTGCGTCCCCCCCTCCAAATCTGTGTGCCCCATTTGTGGCAAGGCACTATTTGTTAAGCTTAACACTACTGAAGGCTTTTGTTGGGAAATGAGGAGAGGCCACAAGTTTAATCCTTGAAGTTTCCACAGGAAAAGTAATGTACAAATGTAATAATAAAACAAACATTGCCCACAATGATAGGGATAGCAAATAAAAGAATCTGGGTGACTCTTTTATAGTAGGACAAGTGGGAGCAGGATTAATATACTTGTGCTTGCAAAGAAAAGTAGCAATGTAATGCAACAGTTGGAATAGCATTATAGCAAGGTGTTCAATAAATAGTGGTATGCCCTAGGACTGTGATGGCAAACCTATGGCACGCGTGCCAGAGTTGGCACACAGAGCCCTTTCTGCTGGCACGCGCACCATCGCCCCAGGTCAGATCTCCGTGGCGTTTCTTTCGTGAGCTTCTGTTTCCCTGCAAACGACAAAACAGAAGCTCACAAAAGAAAAAGATCTTACCTCTTGCCACGCTGCCAGTGTTGGGATGCCCTGCCTCCTGCTGGCCAGCTGGTCTTCGGGTCTCTGCTATGCATGTGCGTGCATGCACATACACGTTTCCTCTTGTGCACACATGTTCGCTCACACACCTTTCAGTTTGGGCATGCGCGCACGCAGTTTGGGCACTCGGTGTCTAAAAGGTTCACCATCACTGCCCTAGGCCATCTCTAGAAGCCAAAGTGGGATCCTCCACCTCTCTAGAAAGAGAGCTTGAGACATGCAAGATTGATGTCAACCCTTTGAAGCAGTCCAGAGCAGGAGACCAAAATCATGAATACTAATACTACTTTCCTTGTAAGGCTATTGAATCTTTCAAGTCTGAAAGGTATTCCCCCCTTCCCTACCCGTATGTATCAGAGAACTAGGGAGGATCAATTCTGAGATGCTGTCTCAACTTACATTTCTGTTTGGGCTCCAATTTTGTTTACCAAACTGTTGCCTATGGGTTCTAGATGGGATTCTTCCTCCTGTCTTTCAATGTTATTCCCATAACCCATTACAGAATGTACAAAACAATGATTTGCCCTTTCAATGCTAGTTACCTTCTAACATGCCTTGCCTTGAAAGACTCAATTATCTTCTTGAGTAGCAAATATTGTTGAGCAACAAATTCCTTTCTGATGAATACCTTATCAGTTCTTGACTTCTGCTTGCTTTATCCTGTCTTGCATCCCAAGTTTTGTTCAGAGTCTTTCTTATGTAAGCCATGCTGAGCCTCTGGTCTTACAAGATTTCCATGGTGTTACTGAACCTAATTCTATTCCTGGTTTCCAATGTGTATAGTTTTCATGGGTCTGGGAGTGAAATTTTGTGTCTTGCATATCTATCTTGCATATCTATCATTTTTTTTAGTCCGTATCTTACACTAATAATTTGTTACAAATTCAAATTTTATTACTTATTTATCTAATTCATATCCTGCCTTTATTCTTTTTACAAATAACTCAAAGCGGTGAGCATATTCGGCACACCTCCCTCTTCCTAATTTCCCCACAACAGTCCTGTGAGATAGGTTGGGCTGAGAGAAGGACTAGCTCAAGGTCACCCAACTGAGGTTGGGATTTGAACTCACATCTGTCTCTTGCTTTCTAGCCTGGTGGCTTAATCACTTGACCAAACTGGTCTATTAAAAAATTATAAACAACAACAACAAAATATGGTTGCCTACTATAATGTTGTAGGGTTTTTGTTTGTTTGTTTGTTTTGTTCTTCTTGCAGCTCATCAGCTGCTTTATAGTCTTTTAGCAGGAAGAGATTTAAGCAAAAATGAGAGACTACATTTGGGCAGAAATGGTAGCCCATTTACAAGAAGACCTCTCATTTGACTTGGTTTTGGAAAAAAAAAGTAATTTGCTTCCATTTTGACTGTCATTGCACCATGAACTGTGATAATTTTAATATTATTGAAAAACATATTGTAAGAACTGAGATACGTTAAGATGTTGTTCCAGCAATAACCTGTGATGGAGTTAAAAGTTAAAAATTTAAAGAAACCCAGGGACAGTTTGTCATTAAAATAATGAGTACTTACTTCTGTGTTTGTGTAGTATAGCTATTATCATAGGCTTCATAACTTGGTTCATCATATTCACCCCCATATCTATCATCGTATCCCTATAAGGGAAAAAAAAAGATCTAATTTAGAAAGCTGATCCAGTAACAGATTGACATCTGTAACAAAACCTTAATATTTAAGTATTATATTCAAGCAAATTAACATCTCTTTAAAAATACAGATTTGAATGGTTTTGGTCCTTCCAGTCAAAGCATTCCCTGAGCAGAGGTTGTATCACAACTTCCAGTCAGAAAACCTTCACTTTTGACTCTGTTCTTGAGACTCATCAGTGCTGTAGTGCAGAATTTGGGGAAGCGTCAAGGACTTTGAAAAATTGTTTTATTAATGTTCTACCAGGAGAATTCGGAAACCTCTAATATGGTTCAGTGGCCTAATCCAAAGCATCATAAGTGTGCTAATCAGGTAGAGATTACCCCAGAAATAGTTCAGCGCCACTGTCTAGACAAGACTGATAAATGGAGTTCCCTTGGCCAAAGTATGGCATAGAACAAAATGTAAATTGCTATATCTGTTTTTCAACTGCATAAAGGTGAAACTGTGAAGTAAGCCATCTCTATGAGGAGGCTAATCACGCCAAGCAACTTGAAATAGTGGTCTCAAAAATGCCAGTAAGTTTGTTGTTTTGGAAGACGATAAAACAAAAAGTGATAAAGATAAATGGGTTAGCAACCTTTACTATGAAGAATGCTCATCCCAAATTCTAAACAGATTGTTTGTGGACTTGGCACTATCTAACAGTATGAAATAGGTGAACTGGCAGATAAACTCTGGACAAAAAAACACACCGTGACTCTGGCAGAGAAAGGAAAATTGGTTCCGGGCAGAGAGATAGAGGCTGACACTAGGCAAAATGAGGATATATGGCTAAAAGTAAACTCTAATGAAGGGAGCCCAGAACCATATGGTAGCAAAGGAATATTTGGAATATTTAAGGTTGAAAGTTATATAAATGAAACAAAGGTAGACGTGTTGCAATTAGAGCTGACCTACTGTATGGGGTCAGTGTGGACTGGAAAACAAACTCACAAAATTAGACTACCAGTATACTCAGCCGGTTACAAAAGTCCTCCTCCATTATTTTGATCGGGTTATATACAACAGTGGCCTGAAGAGAGTCATAGTGGAAAGCTAGGCTGCTATTTATTTATTTTTTGCCTTAAAATGATCACGGCCCCTTAGAAAACCAAGAACTGGGCCACCCTGTTGGGTCCGTTTTTTTTTTCTTCTGCTGTAGAAAAGTGAGGAATGTCTCAAAAGTGCTTTTCTAAAAGGCAACTATACTTTCTTGGGTTTTGTTTTTCTTTGAAAACCATTTGCTTCTCATCCAAGTGGCATCTTCAGCTTCTTTGATGAGAAGTTAAACATTTTGAAAGAAAGAAAAAACCCAGTTGCCTTTTGGAAAAGCATCTCTGGGACAACCATGACCCGGATAATTGAGAATCTCCACAGACAAAAGTGGGGAATTCCTTTTCTTCATCTCATCTCCACCCTGTTCCTTGTTTTTTTTTGTTCCTTTACAATTTCTACCAGCATGGTCTACCATCTAATGTTGTTGTTGTATTTTTCGGAGTATAAGATGCACTGGAGTATAAGACACACCTTAGTTTTGGGGGAGGAAAATAGGGGAAAAAATCTACCTACCAGGTATTGATCTGGCTAGTGTCCTTAGTCTGTTCAGCTTCAGCCCATTATTTTATCCCCTGGTTAGGGCTGAAAAAAACTTCGGAGGGAGTAGGAATGAAAAAATCCTGCACACCGGGAAGATAGTTAGCACCTCGTTAGGGCTGGGGAAAAAAGCTTTGAAAAAGTTACATTCGGAGTATAAGACGCATCAAATTTTCTTTGGGGGGGGGAAAGGTGCGTCTTATACTCTGAAAAATATGGTAGGTGTGCAAATGATGGCCAGTGCATATAGCTTTCCTGATGCAGTGCTGTTATCTCAATCCTTGGCTGTTAGGTATGCTGCTAGTAAGGCTGAAGAGCGATTTATTGTATATCCTAGGAAAATGTTAATGAAGGCTACAGTTATTTTTTTTCTCCCTGGAGTTCAGTGTACAAATGCATTTCTAAATAGTGGTGGGTGAAATAATAGCTAAAAAAATGACTAGATGATTGCAAGAATGCATAGTCTCATTATACCACTAAGAAGCTTATTACCGGCATATAAAACATACTTTTCTCTCTGTCTCTGTGTCTCTCTTTTCCTTCTTTCCTTTCTTGTACAGAGAAAGCCACAAGTAAGTGTTGTACCAAATGTGCTCTTAACGTATATCATTCTAGTTCTAATTTCTTCTGCCCAACTAATAATTGGAAGGATACACTGTAAGTGTTTGGGTAAAATCATAAAGTCTATCAGTAGTCAGGTGGGTCAAACGAATGAACTGCTTTAGCCATTAATTCTGCCAAATTTCCAAGAATGACCCTCAACCTTGATTTTAGAAGATAGGGTTGCTTAAAAATAACCTCTTTTTCTAACAGTATGAAATAGGTGAGCTCATGAATTAGCTCAAAAAAGAGTTTTCCACTTTTAAAAAAAGGGTGGGGGGCTGGGGAAAATATCTTCCAAGCCCTTCACTTATTAGTACTGGTCAAAGCTGCAGCTCAGAAATTCAATCTGATGTTCATGTTTCTGAATTAAACGGACTTTCTGAATCAAATCAGATTAAACTAGGTTATTTGGTCTAACCCAACTGAAAAATCTACAGTCTGAATGAAACAACTCAACTCAACACTCCTATAAATAAGATAGGTATCAGCAAGAATTTGAACCCGTCTCACAAAGTCAGTGCTCTAAAATCAATCAATCAATCAATCAATCAATCAATCAATCAATCAATCAATCAATCTATCTATCTATCTATCTATCTATCTATCTATCTATCTATCTATCTATCTATCTATCTATCTATCTATCTATCTATCTATCTATCTATCTATATCTATCTATCTATCTATCTATCCATCCATCCATCCATCCATCCATCCATCCATCCATCCATCCATCCATCCATCCATCTATCTTTTACGATGTTCCAGATATTGCATGTTCAGGAAAGTTCATCTGACAAATAAATGCAGGATTAAAAAAGAGAGATCTTTCAAATGAATTAACATTAGGCAAGCTACTTTTCAAAATACACTTAAGAGCTACAGTAGATGTTTAACCTCTGTGGGTTTTTTGTTTTTTTGTTTTTGTTTTTTTGAGTAGCTACTTTACTGAGAAGTATTTTATGACATTTGAGCAGACAAGAACATTCCATGATATTTTGCAAAAAGTGTTGGTAGAGAAGCACATTCAAAAGGTCAAGAAAATTAAACTCTTTTTCAGAACAGCTTTGGCACAGAAAGAGAATAGATTTTTCCTGCAATGTTAATCGCAGCCAGTATTATCATCTTATTATTTATTTATTTATTTATTTATTTATTTATTTATTTATTTATTTATTTATTTATTTATTTATTTATTTATTTATTTATTTATTTATTTATTTTATTTTTTATTTTTTATTTATTTGTCAACAAGTGCAAGGAAACAGGACACATGAAAAAAAATGGCACAAATAAATGGATATAAAGAAGCAAAACATAGCCATAAACACATAAAACAAGTACATACAAATGGGTACATTAGGACAGGGACGGTAGGCATGTTGGTGCGCTTATGCACGCCCCCTTAGTGACCTCTTAAGAAACTTGTAAGGTCCACGGTAGACAGTTTAAGGTAAAAGGTATGGGGGTTAGAGAAACTGACAACAGGATCAGGTAAAGTGTTCCAGACATTTACTACTCTATTGCAGAAGTCGTATTTTCTGCAATCAAGATTATTTGGCAACTGACAAAACAGCAACACTTACATTTATACTCCTCAACCACTTTCCACTTTACCCAGATTATATTAAAATGGAAAATTTTCAAGTGCAAATATCAAAAGCAATATGAATGCCTGCACTGCATTTGAGCAGATTCTGGCAAAGGGACTGATCACTAGATGTCTCTTCTGGAATATGCTGCTACTATGGAGCAAGTTAGTGGTGGGTTGCTCCCGGTTCGGCCCGGTTCTGTGAACTGGTAGCGCCGGTGGTGGGAGGCTCCATCCACCCGCCTGGGATGCGCAGAAGCATTGTGCGTGCGAGCTTGCGTGTGAACCAGTAGGAATGGGTTATAGAACCCACTACTAGAGCAAGTGACTGTAAACATGCCAGAAGAATTAAAAGCTGTAGAGAAAATAAAATTTAGAAATCAAAAACAGAAGAACAGTGGGTCAATAACACAATAATACTTTAATGCTTTGCAAAGAAGACCAGCAATTTAAAACTGTAAAGTCAGATGGAGGAAACTGGAGTATTAAGATTATCTTTAGAAACCTTTCTGGTCTAACTGCTATAACCTGTTTTGATTGCAGAAATCAGAACTACGGGAGTTTTTTTAAATAGTGGGCCATAGCTTGGGAATTTCCTCTTCAGGTTTATATTAGTTGTCTCATGTATATTTGTTAGTTAGAAAATTCTGTAGACAGGCAAACATGAAACATGAAACCAAAAAAAGTTAAACCTACATTTGGTAAAAGTGCTTCTACCTGTTGCTGCTTTTTTAATGATCATCACTTCCTAATTAGGGCAGATGGTTTTAGCATGGAAGGCAAAAGCAGTTTATTCATTTCACAGATGTTCTTTCATTAAGTACAATCTGTCTGCTTTCTGTTTTAATCTGCAATGTTTTTTAAAAAAATCTCATGAAATATCTCTCAATGCATTCCTAAACATTTATTTTGTACATATTTTCTTAGATGTTTATTTTAAAAACTATTTTATACTAATATATTTTATCATAGATGTTGATTTGTATACATGTGTTTTGAGATGAGAAGGACAATTTAGAAACTAGGAAAGATGAAGAAAAATGCATTTCAGTATGTACTAGATCCATTAATCTGGGCCAGATTGGTTTACTCTGAAATAAGATTCAAATGAAATAGTTTTAGTAAAGCAGTTGGTACCTCACTTAAAAAGGACTTTGTTCTATACTTAACAGCCTCTAAAATGATTAAATACACTGCACATAATTTTGAAGTGTTGGTTCTGATGTTACTTCCATAGAAATAAATCAACCTTCACATGATCCAAAGCAGGGGTGGGTTCTACTTAACTTCCCTACCGGTTCGCATCGCGTCGGAAGTGCGCGTTTTGCCTGCGTCACATCGCGGAAATGACCCTCTGTGCATGCGCAGAATCCTCTGAACATGTGCAGAGGGTTCTTTGCCAGCCGTTTCAGACCGGAGGACCAGTTCAGGGGCGTGGCCAGCCAGCCATCGCTACTGGTTCGGCGAGCGGGGGCAAATTTCCGT